>PEDN01001388.1:0-87102 GCA_003864495.1 Nemopilema nomurai
ATTGAGTTAACTTCTCCAAGAGGTCTAAAATTATATACTTGACTGATAATTCAATATTTTTAGCACAAAGTACATCACTTGCATGCGCCCATCAATAAAGTTTACGTAGTGTGAATTATAAAACTTGACCTTCAATAAATGCTAAGCATTTACATTCTCATTTGGCTGATATCTCGCCCATCTTCACTTTAAGTTTTTCTATTCATGCTCTTCCAACCCCCTCTACTATTTTGATACTTTGATAATATCAAGTGCCTACGCTTACCTTCCTGGCTCTAGTTGAAGATCCAAATCAGCAATCAGTGTGTAGCCTTCTATACAGAACTCTCTTTGCACTATTTCGAAAAGACTGCCACAGTTTTCCAAGAACTTGAGGCACCTTTCTGCTTCCGGTATAAAAAATATTTCCGTATATGCACTATCTGTAGATGGAACTGACTTCCTTAGTGATAGGTCTCCCTGCTGCAATAAGATGTATTCCCCTGCTAGCTCGAAGCTGGCCAGGTAATATCCAAACTCAGACAATCCAATACGGGGGTTACTGTAGCCCCGAAGAAGTGCGACCGTGGAGAAGAAATCGGGCAACCGTGCCTTCAACAAAACATACACCCAAACATCCATAAACTCGTCTAGAGAAAAAAGTATGTTTGACAGCTAATGTTTATCAAAGCTGCAAATGTCTAAAAGCCACTAACAACGTGCATGCAGAACAAAAAATAAGCTTTTCTTTTCCTATGTACACGGGTATTGTAATATGCCTGATTGCTCTCCAATCTTGTCTATCCTTAAGGGCATTTGTAGTAAAAAAACACGCTAGCGTGATCCGTCACAATATATCTTGAGCAATTTTAAAAGTACTCTGGAGATCTGGAGCGGGTTCGGCTCCTTCGTAGCTGCGCAGCTACGCCAATACAGATGATATAGCAGAAATAGGTTTCAAAGACTGGAAATACCAGATTGCAATATGAACGACTCTGAAACTCACCGGCACCAGGGACAGTTTTTCCACTACACAGTGAGCCAATGAATTGGTTTGTTTGATGCGCAGCAGCCAAGATGCATCTCAGCTTCTGGGTAGGAGTACTGACCATGTTCATTCGCGTTATCTGTGTTATTGCTTCACGATGAGGAAAAATCCTTGAATCTGTATATGCCTCCTTTATACCAAGCTCCAACTGGTCTAGATGGGATAGGGTCTTATATTGTTCATTCAGCTGCATATCTTTTTCTACAAAGCTTGCCAAGAAAGGTTGTATAAACTGTTCAATTTGTGGAAACAAGACTCCTTCGACAAGTGTCTTCAATAGAAAAGGAAACAGTCAATCAGCAGGACATTGAATAACTTTAAGGACCTCTTGAACAATCTTTCTCAATTTTCCCATCTTAAAAACTAATAAGATCCAATGGGAGTATGACCTGCATGCACAACTTCTGGAAAACCAGAGAAAAATTAGGCTTAATGTGGCTAGACCCATTCTGGAGCATCAGAAAAAATCTTTAGGTCAGTTTAAAACATCTTTATGACAAGCAGGTATGACAAACAGGGAACAGTAAAAGTGCAAAGAAAAATTTGGTCATTTAGTTACATGTTAGCCATTTATATTTATCTGATTTACACATTGTTACCTTGTTACTCCTTATGGACACTTACACAAGCTAAGCAAGACTTACATAAGCTTGATCAAGTCTGACAGATGGGTCAACTGAGCAGTCCTCTAAGCCAAACTTGTCCAAAATGTATTGTGACAACGCACATATGAAGCTCTGGTAGTTCTTAGGACTGGCTAATGAATCCTCAGATTCACCAGATTTACATTGATCAATATATTCCTTTAACTTCAGGGATTCAAAGCTGAGTCCATTTACATTTAAAAGCTGGTGAACACAATCAGCAAATGCCTTGTCAATAGTAAGCTGTGCATTTATTTGTGCATAATCTCTTTGTCTCAGCCTTTGAAATCTTTGCCTTGGATCAACATGACATAAACCTGTCTTCGCATCCACAAATTCAGTTTCTTCTGCCTCTGCACTTGCCTGAGTCAGCCTACAAAAATTTTCATTATGAAACAATGGCGAGCTTGGAAGAATAATTATGGCTAATGAAATATAAGGTTTTCCTAACAGGAATATTTTTCGACTAGTGGCAGAAACTCTAGTATTACTAAAGCCACTAGCTCCCTGATTAAAGGAAAATAATAGTCATTCTTTCCCAAAAAAATAAACAAAGCAATACATTGTCCTATAGAAAGGCTTATCATATGCTCTGACAACTTGTTATGTGTCTGACAAAAACATTGAATACTGCTCAAAAACATTTTCTTTGACACATTTGGGAATGCTTGATAAGGCAATGAAATTTCTTGTTTTCCTTGATCATCTAATTCTGAAACAATCAAAACAATGTTAAGAACAGATAAATATTGTGCTTGGCTGATATACTTTAATATCCTTTGTCAGAAAAAAATTTGTCTTAATTTTGATAAATTTTGGGTGCATTATTGAGACCTTTTTTGTGCCTTCCCCCCTTAGAAACAGGCCAATTTATTTGGGCAACATGTCAGGCTCCTCAATTCAAGAAATACACAAATACAATGCATGTCTGGAGGTTGAAAATAGTGCTTTCTTATGCAATGGCTGAAAATTTTCAAGGCTTCATACCTCACTTTCTTAGACATCAGTTCAAGAATTTGTGACTGGAGTGCAACCACTTGGGTGTTTTTGGCAATCTGTTTCTTTATGTTTTCAACTGTGTAATCCAAAATACATATTTTGTGTGGGTTCTTATAGTAAATAGAACAAATTTTGTCTGGAACAGCAGAAACCTTTTCCAGCTGCAACATTGTCAATTTTTCATAAACATCAACAATTGAAAGATCGACTTGGTTCTTCTCTCTCTTACATTTTGCAAGGTCCTCCTCTCTCCTAAAAGTAAGTTCTTTTCATTCACAAATTTCGTATACCCACAAGACATACAAATAATCACATAAAGAAAATAAGGTAGTATATTAGTTGAAAGACAGAAGTTTTCTTATAAATTTTTATAAAGAACGCTTGTTGTAGCAAGATGCAGAAAATAAATGTTCATCACCGAGAAAGCGCATCTGCTGTACTCCAGCTGTCCATCATCCAGACTGTGACCAGCTCACCACTAGCCTTTGCTTTTAATAGTTCTCGTTTTGCTCTTAAGTCTTCGAGCCTTTCCTTAAGCTCGAGCACATGTTTCTCAAATTCATCTAAAGTTTCTTGCACAAGGACAGGCAGTTGTCTCGATGCCTGGACATCCATTTTCAAAAATGGTAAACACACCCCAGCGATGTAGCCTCGGGTGGACGACACCATACCGAGGCGAAATTTTGTTCGATGTCGAAAGTTTGCGCGCAAATTTGAATGTTGACGAAAGTTTACATCGTAATTGCAGGAGCAGTTTATTCTCAATCCAAAACTTTGAGCCAAATTTAAATAAGCTTGGTTATTTACAGGTCACAAGCACTGATTGCAATTTCGAGCACAATGACGAGTTAATGCAGTAAGAATGCAATTGAAGACAAAAATGCAATTGCATTTGTAATGTACTTATTTGTATGCATTTTCTTTGAAACAAAGCAGCATTAAAACGCAGCTTTGCTTAGGAGACTGGGTGACTTATAAATAGAAATTTTTAGCCATCCAATCTAGGCTGAGAATAGCAATTGTTCATGTGATCACTTCAAATATTGCTGCGTGTGATCATAGAAAATACAAAAGGTGTGATACACAAGGCGTGAAAAGGTCCTTTCTATTTATTTTCTATTGGTGTGATACAAGGCGAAGCAGCCCCCATGTGATCACTTTGACTAAAACTTTCAAGACGCATGATTGAGTTAAATTGCAGAGTGTTTTCAAGCGTTGGCCTTGCATTGACTATATTTTCAACCTCTTCTTTAACCGTTAAGGTGTCTGGAAGCCTCACCATCATGATGCAAACTTTGTGCAGGCAGAACCTAAAATTTTGACAGGATACATGTGAAGCACACCAGAAGATACGGAGAAAAATAACAGGATATCACAGAAAATTACAATATCAATATTTAAAAAACAAGTGTTTGACAACTTTAAGGTTTTATACTATTTGAAGCAAAAACAAGTCATAAAAACATAACAGTAAGTGGGTTTCTTTCATGAAAAAAGCAAACTTTCCAGCACTAGTTTCCTTTCTACACTATAAAGCATGGGTATTATCAGGTTGGGATTATACCAAGCCTTTTGTGCTTCAAAGAAAGATAATTCTTTGGTTGTGGTGAATCGGGCAACGTTTTGAAGAAGATATATTTTTAACTGGTAAAAACAATAGCATGCTACCACAAATTCATCCCCTCTTACTCAACCATAACAAATCTTGACAAATTAGCATTTTTACTTATAATATTTTGGCTGCTCATTATTTAAGCACTTAACATCATGCTCAAAGTCATTTCTAGTAATTTGACTTTGACTATCAGCTTCCATATTGTTTATTGCTATTTAGCTCTACGTAAATAGGAGCAGTTGCAAGAATAGTTTCAGGATACTTCCAGTGTACAAACAAATAGCAAAGTTTTATCTAAAGTGCATCTTCTTCTCTGTAGTCACCATTCTCCTCGTCTCGCAGAGAACCTTCCCTATCACTTGCAGGTGATTGTGATCTTGATCGCGAGGGACTACGAGAGCGTGACCTCGATTTCGACCTTGACCCTGATGGTGATTGCGAACCTTTTCTTTCAGAATCATTTCTCCTTCGAGGAGGAGAGCGGTGTCCTCTAGATCTGCTTCGTGACCGGGATTGGGATTTGCTTCTTTGGCGTTGCTTGCGTGAATCTGAATTTGAGCGGGATCTGATCTTCGACGTCGTCTGAAAGTTTGAAAGGTAAATGAAAAATATCCACAAATAATTGTGAAAGATCTGCACAATAGAAAACAAAAACTGGTGCATAATGAACAATGAAGCAATAGCAGCTTTGAAAAATTTATTCAATCAGATGCTAAAATTGTTTCGCTGTGGCGTTTCTTACTCGATGATAATAATAAAATTTTTTTCTCTATAATAATAAACCTGTCACAATGCCAATGCAATTTTCAAAACAGATAAGGACAATACAATTAACATTAACAAAAATTGATATCAGAAAGACTACATTTTTTGAAGAAAGATATCTATAAAGATACCTTGGGCTTCTGCTTCTTGATCTACGTCTAAAAAAAAGAAATAAAATTAATCAGCTTTGTGGAGACCAAAAAATTCAGAAAGGACAAGCAGACTTCTGTGAAACTTTTTGTCAGCAAAATACACAAGGGCTTCAAGAAATGATCTTCTTTACAACATAAGTAATTCTTCAAAAGCTATATTTACCGGCCATAATGGCCCCTTTCTTGATGAGATCTTCCATAATAACCTCTTTTTTCCTTTGAGCTCATCTGGGATGCATCTACAAATAGTAAAACACATTGTAAGGTCCTCTCTCATTAAAACTTATATTCTGCTGCCACATAAATAAACTAAGAAGCCTGCATGTGGGTTTGGCAAATCCCAAATGTGTTCTCTTCGGGAAAGACTAAAATTTAGAGTTGGCTCATCCTTTCAAATCAGCCAGCTGTTAACATGAATTGTCCTATTAGATATAACCCAGAGGTTCTGCTTTACAAACAGCAGGTTTTATAAAAATAAAATCTTAATAATTCTTTTATTCTCCAAATTAAAATCTTATTAACTATTTTAGCAAAAATTATGAAAGAATCCAATGTGTGGGGCAAAATCTTTTCAGGCACACACTGGACAAATGAACAACCTTGGCTAAGGTTTTAATGCAACAAGCAACCTTGAACAGACCATCATCTCTGCTGAAATGCAAACTTAACATGCTCTCCCATTTCATTGCTCTCCCTTACCATAACCTTCACTCCCTTGAGTCAGAATATTCCCATTTCATTGGGATTTTGTGCTATTACAGTTGGGGGGCAGGTAGGTAAGGCAATATCACGAAACTCTTCCTGATGAATACTACTTCAACACTAAAACTGAAGATTGCTAGATTGATAGAACAGAAAGAACAGAAACTAACTACTTTTGTCACTCCATAAAATTGATGAAGCATAATAGGAACACCAGCATCAAGAAAATCTAGTATGAGGGTGAAATCATCTTTCAACAATTTGACTGACTTTCAACATCTGCACTGAATAGACTTACTCTTTCTATCTCCTTCTGCATATTGAACTTCCAACTCACGCCCAAGGCATCTAGCCCTGTCTTCATAATACAAGGCGTCTTCCGCATCGCGAATATCCTCAAATGTAAATCTTAGTTAAAGGTAAATAGGTATGCACAAACATAATAACTACCTTGTCCTTGTGACCATCTGGTCCAACTTGCACAAGATGACCTTTAACCTTGAATTCTTTACAACTTTAACCCTTGGCTTTACACCTCGGTTCTCTATGATCTTTAACTTGACCTTTACTTTAACTTGACCTTTACAAATCACTTTACTTGGTCTCTACTTGAATCTTTAAATGACTTTTGCGATTCCATGCCAAGCATAATTAGTTTGGAGTAGCCATTTGACCCTTGACTGTACTTGCCTTTGTTCTTTGCTTTTAAGATTTCATTTTTGGGTTACTAGCAACGTCCATGTCATGGAGTTTTAGAGCCTTAAATAGACTATCAAACATCCACTCTGATAGCTGGCCTCAGAAAACAACCAATGATAAGTAATGAAGTAAGCATTCAAGGTATAAAACTGTTTTTCCATACTTTTTGTTGAAGCAGAATTTAGACTTGTTTTTGTCTATCAATTGTGGATGAGTGACAAATCTATTTTACAACAAAACTTGGGACATTGTCAGATATATCTCATGCTTTGGTGCTTGAATTAAACTTGAACTTTTGTCTTTTTTATCTGAAGAAAAAATTTCAGAAGCAAATTTTAGAGTTGTTTGATCAAGTTTCCTTTTTAATAAATATATACTATTCAGCTTTATACTATTTCAACTTTAGCAAACTACAAATAACATTCATCTGAGCAAAATAATGTATCCTCCTCCAAAACATCAACTTACTTCCTACAATATCTTCAAAATGAAGCCTAAAATAGTTTTCAAAACCTCAAAAACTTTCTAACAAAGGCAAAACTTTGCCAAAAAGCAAATAGCCACAAAAAGTTTGCCACTTGGAAAAATCTGCTTTCAGGCACTTTTAGAAAAAAATTGCATTTTAGTAGCTGTGTATGAAGACTGTAAAAATAAAGTTATTGAATTGGAACTTCCTAACAAACAGATGTAATAAATGCTTTTAATATTATAATAACAATACTATATTACATCTATGCCAAATGATTGGCCACAGACTGTTGAAAAGATATTGAACATAGGCAAACCCTCTGGGTTCCCTTGTGTAGTAATCCAATGGAACATAAATATCACGAACTGGTCCGTACTTGCCAAAGATTCGCCTTAGATCTTCTGGCCTGTTTAAGCAAGAAAAACATTTGATATGCACAAAAAGTACTGGTTTCTTGTCCTCAAAATTCAAGTTCGTTAAAAAATTGTATTTATAAAAAAACTAGTGAATCATTTCTTAAACATGAGTGATTTTACAGTGTCGCCGTTGGGATCTTACTTGTCAATTGTAATTTTACACTGCAGGAAATTTTACACTAAAATTTTGAACGTGCTGGGAAAGATTTTGATGCTACATGTGAAACAAAGCTCAGTTCAGGGTTCGAAATTCTTTTCAAATGAAATGTATAGTTCAGAGCATTCCCATGCTGTCTCTTCGCCGCTGATAAATAAGGGCCTAATATAGAAACAGACAAAAAACCTTGCAAATTTCAGGATTGCTTACAAACTTGCATGTTTCAGATAAGTCAAAAATGTCATCAAACAAAATTCCTTTTCAAATTAAAAAAACTTTCCGTGAATACTTATACAAAAACGTTAAAACTACAAATTAATTTCCGCAAAAGACTAGGGACTAATATTATAAACAAGCGAGAATTCACGGCTTGGGGAACGAATAAGCAGGATAGATAAAGAAACAGTATCAAACTAAACAGACTGATATATCTACCTTGTGTCTGGATGAACATTCCGAATAAAGAGCGATGTGTTGGGAGGCCTCGAGTAGCGGGACATTTTTACTTTGTGATCAGCCTTCAAAAAACTGCGATGGGTAACGATCGATGAAAGGAAGCATGTCAGTGATACTAGTGCATTCTGGGAGTTTGGCGGGATGGCTGATGGATTATGGGATGCGAAATATTTGGGGGTGGACCGATCACCGAGGGACTGTGGGGGCCCCAATAAAAAGGCTTTAAAAAGTCTCAATGCCCGCGATGTAAATTCTGCCCTGCCAATGTTTGGATAGTCCAAGCTTGCCTGTTAAAAATTGCAACGGGAATCAAAGAAGGTGTAGCCAACAAATATTTGCCGGGTACAGAACGATTATTCTCACAATAATTTTGCACTACCTACGAAGGTTACTGTGACTAAACTTTTGTCAAGAGACACTGTAAAACAGCTCATTAAAACAAGGTTTGCCTTTTTCAAATCTTGCAAAGAGACTAAAACACAGTAGTAGTCGCAAGACAGTGGCGGTTTTAGTAGGCCTCAGGTAGTAGTCAGGTAGTAGTCCATGGCCTCAGGCCCCACTTTTTGGTAGTCCAGAAGGGGATTGCCACACGTTAGAAAAAATTGATTAGGCACAACCTTGAGACATAACAACTTAACAGAAAAGAACTTGAAGAATAATCTTGGTTTGCGAAAAATTTCAAACGAGGGCCCGCAGATGATTTTTCAGTGTAACGTGGATTGCGCATTTTTGTGTGATTCTTTGATGCCATTCGTACACTAATAATTTCATCCATCGACTAACGTGTCATTTCCAATACTTGCGAGTCTTATTTTACGTGCAGAGAACACGGAGCCAGAAAAGAGATGATGTGCCTATTGCGTGTCTTGATTCCAACTAACTAAAAACTGACTAAATTAAAGTACAGGGCGTATACACATAAAACGAGGGGACACTACGAAAGTGTTGTTGACAACGTAACCTTGGATACACTGAAAATGGAAGGTGTAAACGACTACTATACAATGGAAGACATTATTATGTTGGACAATAGGGACTACAATTTCGCCCCAGGGCCCCTCAGATGATTTCGCTCAAGGGCCCCTCAGATGATTTTGCCCCAGGGCCCCAAAGTCCCGGGTACCAGACTCACTATATATCAGGTACCCAGGGTACTAGGTCCCTAAAACCACCATGATAAAAAATACTTAGTTTTAAAAATTGAATGCAGAATTCTCGAGCGGAACGCTATCCATCCCACATTTGTGTTTTAACGGTAGCTACTGGTCTTGCGGAGGTTCCCTCACTTTTCATTGCAAGTGTTATCTCTTTGTTGAAGTTTTTCATCTCCAATCTTTTACCTGTTTTGCAGGCTATGGTTTTAGCATATTACGAGCAGATTGAGTTTGAAAGTAATGTATATTTTGATAAAATTTCGCAATGGAAAGCTGTTTCGTCTAACCAGGATATGGCAAGGGAAGTTTTGTAACTGTGTCATTTTCTACCTCCAACACGTCACATTATAAGATCGCAATAAAGTGGTGTCCCGCATAAAAGAACCAAAATTTTAAGAAATGCAGACCTAAGCTTTTTAAGAAAAATAGCCCCTTTGATAAGAAACTGATAAATGTCTGAAGAATCTTGTTTCTTATTCAAAAATGCAAATAAAGCAAAAAGCACTTTTTTGAATATTATTAGCGTTTCCTTGAAATGACAAGTACAAGTGAAAATATTTTACGGAATTTTATCACAATCATTGAGCTTGTGTTCGAATAGATTGCCTATAGTTATATATGGTTTTTGTGTCAAAAAATACCCTGACTTCAAGTGTACATCTCATTTTATAAGAAAACCATCATACCTGAAGTCAAAAACGTTGTTTCTTATACGCGGAACACTACGGTATAATCAATCGTTTTTCTCAAGTGGTACCTTTACACCCAGCAAACCATTCCCAGGGACCCATTCTTCATTCCCCCACATGGGAGTGAGCTGAGGGCGATTATGATTGGTTGGTTGTCAAAAGGCGCCAAATTCGTGCCGCTGCCGCATTCACCACTTTCCTTCTGCATAAAGGCGCCATAAAGGCTTATCGTTTGGTTGTTCAGTTTTCAAGATGGATCAAAGGTAAAAATATGATCTTACATTTCCTAACTATATTTTTGTCCATGTTGCTGATGGTTGATCTTAAAAATCTTCACTTTTGCTAAGAGTGTTATTTGCGATGACCTCTACACCTTTGGCCTAAATTATTTAGTAAACGTGCCCGTTCGCTAAAATACTGTTTTAACTTTTCGCAGATGCAGACTTTATTTTCCAGGGCTGGAAAGCTCCTAGGTAGTAAAAGAATGTGGCTCGAATATTTGTCTTGAAAGGTCATCATTTTCGTCGCTGAAAGTCTTTCGCTATATTCGTAGGTTACTTTCAAGGGCATGTTGGCGCGAAAGCTCCTCCTTGAAAGTAATTGTGAATCCCTAACTGTTGGTAAAGGGTTACACGAAATTCTAACATAACCAGTAAAGTAAAAGTTTTATAGTTTAAGGCTGCATGGTAATTAAGATTGAATTTATCTCTTTTTTGGGTTTATATGGAAGAGTGACCGTTGGCTTATCACACTTCATCAATTGTGCGTTTTGGCGGGAAAGTTCACGAAGAGCCATAAAGGCATCGGTTTGAGGACGTAGCCTTTTTTCTTAGTACATTAGGTAAAATCAATTTAGGTATGTGTTCTTAATTTTTGTTTAAATTTCTTTCTTCGCAGCTCACCAAAATTTAGCTCACCAATCGCCTCGCAAAAAAGATGGTCGAACAGGAACAAGAGGAAGTGCTCATTCGGAAGCATCGAAAAGAAGGATAGACGGGAGTTGAACCAGGAGAGAAACAGGGCTCAAGAAAATCGTCTGTTGGCAAAGGATTTCGAGACTTCGTAAGTTTAATCATTAATTTCAATGAGGGAGCTACTTGTTCAGCAGTAAATGATTTGTGTACAGTCATAACAGGATAAGTGTGTAGGGATCCCAGGAGAATATTCATATAAAATTTTATTGTTTTATTTCAAAATAACAGTGTTAAAAATGTCACTGACTTTTTTCACAGGTTTGATATTGAGTGTGATTTCAGTTCTCCCATAAATTGGGCAGATGCTGTTGAACATGAAGAAAAGGTGATTTATACTGAAAATGCCAGAAGAAAATATAGCACTTCCCAACAAAGGTAAGGATATCAATGAAAATGATGGTAACTTTAATGGTTTAAAATTATGCTCCAAATGCCAAACAAAGGGTCATTTTTCATTATATTTGTTTAACCGGGATACCAGAATAAAAATTAAATGTTTAAAACATTGATAGATCTTGCAGTGTCATAATTTTTTTTGAATCATATTCTGGTCTTGTTCTCTACTCTATGCATTATAAGAAATTAATTAACACTGATGAATTTCTTCTCAGGCCAAAAAAGCAATTAGAGATGAAAGGTGAAAGGGATACTGAAAAACCAGCACCTAAAAAGACCTTGCCACTTGGAACAAAAAATTCATTGCAACCATGCATCACAGATCCACACAGAATCAGGCAACGTCAAAAGCAAATTGATATGGGCAAAAATACTCTTGGTTATGAAATGTTTTCAAAATATGTTACTAGGTAAGCAGATTAATTGATAACAATTTTTTGAGTTTGTTTCAAAACTGAAGTAACTGTATACTGATCAATAGTATAAAGGTTGAGTTTTGAAGATATTTTCCATATTGGTGTGAATAATGAAGGCTCATTTTTTAAAAGTTTGATAATCCAATCTTGTAATGGAGTTCAAGTAAGTTTTAGTAAAGCTAGAAAATGTTCAAACACGGCTAATTTCTTCCATTACAAGATTCAGTAGCTCCAGAATAAATTTTGTGTGTTTCATTGAATGAATAACTATATTGCTATTCTTGTCAACCAAATCTTTTACATCTGCTGAATGCCAAACCAGTTTGCTTGCTTTCAATTGTATAACTGCATGTCTTATTAACACATTTTCAAGTTTAATTGATGTTTCTTGTAGGGAAGAAAGAACAAGGGATGACCCACAAACTCCAGATAAGTACCAACAGTGCAGCACACGATCCTGGCAAGGCCAAGTTAAAATCTGGAGAAGGCAGCTTCATATGTGGGACCCTGAAGAATTGGGTGATAGTAATGCAGACCCTTTTTCTGTGTCAACCAGGTAATTCCTTGTTCAGCAAAACATTTCCTGGGCAAATCAATATTACTCTTGGAATTTTGATTTGTGGCATTTAAATTCTTCCTTATATTACCCATTAATATTGAAAGGCATCACATAACCACAGTATATCAGCTGTTATGCCAGATATTTTCTAGTTGTTCTCAAGTAAATGAGATTTCCATTTCTGTTTCCTCCATTGTTGTTTTGAATTTGGCCAGTGCACCTTTTTGTGTTGCAGATCAAACCAATCCTCTTGTCCACAAATAAAGCTTTTGTAATGCTCTTGTCCAAATGCAAAGACCTTCACATATTTTTCTTTTTTTAGTTTCCAAAGTGATATTGGTGTCATTCCTCTGGCTACCTCATCTGAATCTAGTCAAGCAAGTGATTACAATTCTGCACCAATAGATGACATGTTTGATAATGACGTCTTTGGATATTTCAGTTCAGGAAGACCAATTCATCTACTTGATCCTGAAGATATGTGAATGAACTGCCTTTGAAATTTTACCTTTTGTGTAAATATGGTACATATTATATTTTATTGATGTATAAGTAGAAACTAAAAACATCTTAATTTCTAATGCAATTTCTCTATGTGCTAGAGGATGAGTACTGCTTAGACATCATCAACTCCTAAACTTTATTATTTGTGTGTTTTATCAAAGTTTGTGCCATATACTTCTATTTACCAAGTATGTGAAGTTGCTTCAGCTTGAAAATTTGGTGCCAGGTTGTGAGGTTGTAAATTTGTCCTTTAGAACAGTTGCTAGCTTACTGATTCCCAAAATGATTGAAAGAACTTGGCTGCTGATACCCATTCAACTAAAATGCTTATTACTATAATTAGTTTTAAGTAACACAGTTCATGGGTAACAAAGATTAGCAGCTTCATTTTGTATATATTATACATAATTTTAATTTCCTGTAGTCCGACCTGTGCTTAATTGCTTAAATTCCAAAACAGTTTTTGTTGCTACCAGCTGTGATGTTTTCTTATTTTATAAATTATCTTTGTCAGTCCACCTAGTACTTTCTGGCGTGGTTTAGGCAACTTTTACTACCAGCTTGTAGTTTTGTTTCCATTTTATGTTTTTTTATCAGGACCTTGCCATTTGAAAGTAAAAATTATGGTGATGATTTTCTTGTGAAAGCTGCCTTCCAAACAGGAAAAGTATGACTAAGGCCAATTTAAGGAGAGAAATAAGTGGTGATTTTCTGTTTTAAAAGAAACATAACATATTTTTTAATATAGCAGATCATATGTAAACCTTTTCCTTTTGCCTTGCCTTTAAAAATATTGGTCAGAATGTGAAAAAATATAGTATGTATCAGTACATTGAAAATAGAAAAATGTAATGTGGGACAATAAATTACTTTTTACAACATGAGGACTGAGCATATATTATTTTAGGCATAAATTTGAATTTTCTACCACCAGTCCAAGTAATGAACAAGTTGATAATCTTTGTACCCAGCATAACCAGTTTAAGTTTCAATATAACAAATATGCAGATGGCTGTTGTTTTAAAACGTTATGGATTTGTTACACATCAAATTTTAAAATAAATCATGGTTCTCAAAGCAAGTAAAGACAGAAAGTAACACAAGTTTTCACAAAATAAGCAATGTATGGTAAACTGATCTGAAGTGGAAAAACAGTTGATACTAACATCAGAAAACTCACTACATTGAGGCAGGATGCCAATCTACTAGAAACAATAAGAAAAACCTTTATGACATGGTTTAAATGTCTCTTCAATTACATTGCCAAACTAAAAATTTATTTTCAGTTTGTTGAAACCTAGTGGATATGTTGATAGATCAAGTTCCATGTTCCATTCAAAACAAGAGAATCCAGTAGATTGCATGTTCTAAGCTTGTTACCCAAAAAAGGTAAGCATCTAGATAATAAAGGGGAAATATTAATTGTTAAGTAAGGATATCACAATGATACTTTAATATAAGGAAAGCATTTTAGCTGCAGTCACCCAATTCTTGCTTCTTCTGTTGTTATCCCCTTTTTCTTTGGCATCTTCTTTGCAGAAGAATCTTCTAATTCTCTGTCTTTGTAATAATGTGGAGCGACCTCAAGTAGCCAGTTGCTTTCTATCTCAATCACTTGTCTCATAAACTCTTTAGTTGTGAACACCAGTTCAAAGTAGACAAGCCATCTTGGCTGCTCTTCAAATAAACAACTGTTTGGGTGAACCATTACAGTTTGTTGGTGCTTCACAGTTTTATAATGCCCCCCTTTGCTAAACTTTGCAGTATGGTAGAAATAGCCTGAGGTAATTGCTTTCCTTGCAGCTACAGTGTCACTGGGGTTGTCTGTGAGTTCAATTTCCACTCTTTCCATCAAACCCTCCAGCTGGTCTCTGATATCCCTTCCTCGCTTCATTGACCTGTACTGGATAAAATTCTCATAACACCACTGTGTACTGTAGCCTGCTTCAGCCCAAGAATCATACACATTCATCAATGTTAGATGATCTCCCCCAAACCTGAAAAAATTCTTTCTGGCATTATCAGCATGAACAATCTTGTCTTTGGGTCGATAAAATATGGATGCATTCACAGACAGCATTGCAGCTATTGTAAGTATCTGCTCTGTGCATTTGTACTTCTCTGAAGCAATAATCATTTTGGACATCATTGGGTCAACTGGTAACTCTGCCATCCTGCGTCCAAGCTTTGTTAGTTCCCCTTTGTGATTAAGAGCACCCAAGGCGTACAGTTGCTCCAATGCCAAAATCAATGTTTCAGCAGGAGGTGGATCCATAAAGTCAAAGTGGATCAAATCATTGATTCCTAGTGACTTGAGGAGCAAAACTACATTTCCTAGGTTGGTACGCTGGATCTCAGGAATAGTGTTATCTTCAAGCTCATTTTTATAGGCCCATGCTGTGTATAGTCTAAAGCATTTACCAGCTGCTACACGGCCAGCTCTACCTGCTCTTTGGTTTGCTGATGCTTTGGAGACTGGTGTTACAACAAGTGACTCCATCCCTGTGCGTGGGTTGTAACTTTTCTGCTTACAGAAGCCAGGGTCTATGACATATATTATGCCATCAATTGTCAATGATGTTTCAGCAATGTTTGTAGCAAGAACTACTTTACGAGCACCAGGTGGAGTTGGTTCAAAGATTTTTGCTTGAAGATCTGAAGGCAGATTGGCATAGATTGGCAGAATAACTAACTCCTTCATCTTGCTCCCAAGTTTACGAGTTCTTTCTGTTAGCTGTTCTTGACAAACCTCTATTTCCTCTTGACCAGTGAGAAAGACAAGTATATCTCCCAAAGGTTGAGTAAGATGAATCTGTAGAACAGTAACAACACATGCATCAATATAATCAGCTTCTGGTGCTTTTGTGTAGAAAATGTCAACTGGGAATCTACGTCCAGGTATGCGAAAGATAGGAGCATCATCAAAGAATGCTGAAAACTTTTCTGCATCAAGTGTAGCACTTGAAATCAGCAGCTTGATGTCCTTTCTAAATCTAGCAATATCTTTCACCAGTCCAAACAATATGTCAGTGTGCAATGTTCTTTCGTGAGCCTCATCAATGATAATGACACTATAGCTAGCAAGATCTGGTTCTCTTAAAAACTCACGTAACAGCATGCCATCTGTCATATACTTGACAACAGTCTTGTCATTGCTGCAGTCTTCAAAACGGATGCTGTATCCAACTTCATTTCCTAGCTTCACATTCATTTCCTCAGCAACACGAGCTGCAACACTCATAGCAGCAACACGCCGTGGTTGAGTACAACCAACTTTCATATTACCATCAGTGTATCCTGCTTCATGCAAGTACTGGGGGATCTGTGTTGTCTTACCAGACCCAGTTTCTCCTTCAATGATTAGAACTTGGTGACTTTCCAATGCTTCTAATAAACTTTCTATATGGAAAAATAGGAAGGCTTTGTCTTGTTTCCTGTAACGATAACTTTTTCAGTTCCTTCTCTGACAACGTAATAGATGTATTATCTTCTATAGAATGTTTCTTGCTTCCAGCAATTGTCCCTGCCATAACAAAGTCAATTTGGGTTTCTTCCACAAGCAGATCATAATCAGACTCCTTTTGCTTGTTTTTTGCTTTGGCATCCTTGGACCCAAAGTGCATCACTGCATCACCAATTTTATGCTCCTCCCATCGTTTTTGCTCTGACATGCTTCCTGGTTCATTTATAGTAGCATCATCTTCAAAGTTATCAATAATCTGCCCATCATCTGCTGGCATTATATACCTGTTCTCCCTCTGAGCTTCATTTATCTGCTCAAATTCACTTGCAAACTTGTATATCTTCTTTTTATATGCACGCTCAAGCTTCTCTCTTTCAGTTAGTTCTCTGGCATCAAACAGCCTCTCATCATCCTCTATCCCCTCCTTCAGCTCTTCTAACTTTTCAACTTCCCTTTTCTTTACATAATCTCTTCTGGCTCTCTTCCTTAAGTCTTTCATCATGGTCTGGTATTCCTCTTTACTCAAATCTTCCTTCATCTTACTTTTGTTTTCTGAATCTTCTGACTGATCCCCTTTTGATTTTTTTGTTTTCTTCTCATCCTTTTTCCTAAGCCTTTCAGCAAATTCATCTCTCTCTCTTAGATCTTTTGCGCGCTCATCTTCACTACTGTCTGATCCACTATCATCTTTCTGTCTTTTCAAGGATTTGGACTTTTTCTTTACTTTCTTCCCTTTCTTCTTGTCATTTTCATCTTCTGAAGATTCATCACCACTTGATTTTCGTTTTCTTATATTCTTCTTTTGCTTCTTTACATAACTACTTGATTTACTTGCACTAAGAGCTTCGCCCTCGTCATCGTCTGACAACATTTTGTAACTAGAATACTTCTTTTGCAAAGCAATGGCCTCCCGTTCTTTCAATCTGTTGGCACTTTCTGCTTTCTCTTTTCTAGGTATTCTCATCCATACTTCTTCTGCAACAGTCTTTACTTTAGGATCGCCTCCGACAAAGTCTTCAATATTTCTCAAAAACTTTGACTTGTCGGCAGTTTTACCTGCAAGTGTTACAAGATATTCCACAACACAGTTGTCTGAAAGTCCCAGGGTTTCGTGTAACCTGTCTGAGGCCCAGTTGTGTAGTTCCTTATCTGACGCCATCATCCTTTACCTTAAAAATCGCAGATGAATTAACTCAAGCCTTTAGAGGCATTTGCATTTCAATCCTCTGAAAGTTCTGTGCACTTTAATGTTTCGTCTATAAAGCAGGCAGACGACAACGCCGTATTGTCGCCATGTTTCTAACCAGAATGAGGCTAGCCTCGATATCAACAGGTCGCACTCGTGTTGGGCCTATAGAAGAGTCAGAGTGGTCGAAAACCGAAAAGAAAAATTCTGCCTGATTATTTAGCAGAGGGCCCAAAGTAACAACATGCAGCACGATACTGTAAGTAGAAGAATTTTTAGATAAATTTTGTCTTGTAACTAGATTCTTTGATACAAACGAACCCGAATCACGACACTTTTAGAGACTGGCAGCGCCAAATGAGCCTCATCCTATCTGGTACTACCCGCTTTTAAGCTACCGATTAGGACGCATAAGCAAATGAAACTGACCTTGATATTATCTACATGTTTTTTTATCCAAGACAAAGATGTCTAGGCAAAAATACTTTGCCAATCGAGTCTTTCACAATGAATATTCAAATGGTTCTGGATGATGACCATGTTTTCCTAAAACCCATCAATCAAAAACTTTAGCACACCCTTTAATAAATAGAAGCTAGAAATTTAAAAGGAGACTCTAAAATCCTAACAGCCTTTTCAAAGCGTCACGTTTTGCTAGACCTTATACTGTTTGCAGTTTGAGACACAGCAAAGAGAGAAGTAAAGTACCATATCACACATCCTGATTAGTTGAAAATTTTAGTCCCATACCTATAAAGTAAGGATCGTTTTGGGAAACTGGTCTAAAGTTAAAATTTTATATAATGTAAGATTATATCTAGGTAACGAGGGGTCTTGAAACAGACACTCAAAAGTGTTGGGTTCTTCATGACTTTTTCTGTGTGGCTTCAGATGCTTTTAGTGTTCTGACCTTATGCGTCTTCCTTTATGGCCCCATTGAATTTTCCTTTCATCCTTCATAACAATCACCAAGTTCTTCATGGGGTATCCCTTTCTTCTCTTATGACTTTCCCCAAGTCTTTCTTTTCCTAAGTTGCAGGCCTTCCTGGGAAAGGCGTGCGATCGCACTCGCACACCTTGGTACACGCCTCCCCACACTGAGAAGTGTGTTTAATCGCACGCCTGTTTTGTAATTATTCATTTGTTTTTTAAACCTGGTTTCCATTTACCTGCAACCATAGAAAGGCTGCATGCAATGTGTTGCCGACAATAAGTTAAAAAGATTGCTTCGGAATCGTTGGCAGACGTGTGGCAAGCAAATGTTGATTAGCACAGGGAACTAAGAAGGTGGCAGTAACGCTTTGATGTTTACTTTTTCGAATTAAACATTATGCGGTGCCAGCACGTCATTTTGGAAAGCCGTTGTGACGATTATTTCTTACAATAAAACACGGACCAAATGACCATAACACGGGGACTTGTTTTACACAATGTTTTGAGATTACAAATTTTCAGCATTGTAAACATGAAGTGCGCAGAAGTGCGGCAAGTTCCTGTTCATTCTTACTTTTTGAAAAGACAACAGAAAACATTTGGACATTTGGAAAATATTCCCCTAGAATTCTTACAAAAATTGTACTCAATAATTCCGAGACGTCTGCATGCAGTCCGCCTTTCCCGTGGTTTCCCAACCAAGTATTAAAGAGAACACATGAAGCCATTGGACAATTCGACTAAAATTTCAAACCATTATTAATTAAAATATACTTTGTTGACTGTCAAAAGATCTACACTTGAAATATGGCGTCTTCAGAAAAGAAAAGTAAAGGGGTTACAAAGGACCTCTCCACTTTCTTGAAATGGGGCAAGGATTACATCATAGGCTACACTGTCGAAACCCTCGACAATAAACAGTGTGTGACAAAGATTTGGTGCAAGTTGTGTGCAAAATATCGTGAACAGATTATCCGACATCCATCATGCAAAGGAGCTGCAGCTATTGCCGTGAAAGCATTTGCCGATGGCACACCAATAGTCACCAAGTTTCAGGTAAATATTCTTTTTACAGATTTTTTCTTTGTAGTGCAAAGCACACATCGTCTGGGCTCGGAGTTTTTACACAGTTTTAAAAACAAGCGATTGATGTACGATTTTAAGAATTTTACACTTTATTTTAAGTGTTTTCTAATGTTAAATAATTGCTTTATTGTGATATGTCTTTATAGGTTGACCGCCATCTTACTGGAGAAGCGCATAAGACAGCTTTATTGCTTGACAATCGAAAACCAGCTGAGGAGAAACTGGATACAAGCAACCGACCGATCCAGCCAGACATCAGAGCATCCTTAAATGAATCAGCACGTGATTCATTCACGAAGCTAATGAGGACTGCATATGAAATGGCAACAACACCCTCAATGGCTCACAAGCATTTCAAGGTCCTTGTAAAATGCCAGCGTGCTAATGGTGTGAGACTCGTGCAAGGGAAAGATTCAAGCAATGCAGCACGTGAATTTATACATTACATTGCTGAGGCCATCACAGAGAAGTGTGCAGGAATTGTTGCTGGCAGTGATTTTATGTCAATATTATCAGATGGCTCACAAGCACGCAAAACAAACGATGAAAAGGAACTCGTACTTGTGCGAGTAGAACGAAATGGAATCCCTGTTTACTTCGTTGTTTCTCTTTTGGAGATGACCAGTCTTGGAGGGGGCAATTCAGATTCAATAAAAGCGGCTATTGACGGCATCTTTAAACAAAGTGAAAGTGAAGGGAATGGAAACCAGAATGGTCCAATACCATTGGCAAACTATAAAAAAATGGTAGTCAGCGCAACTGCAGATGGTGCCAATGTTAACATGGGGATCTACTCTGGTGTGTTAACTCAGATGAAGCAGGAAAGAGATTGGCTGGTGACAATTCATTGCGCCAATCACCGCCTGGAGTTGGCACTAAAGGATGCAATAAAACAATTTCAACCGTTCCGAGAAATTGACTCTTTCTATAGAGATATGTGGAGCCTATTTAAAAACTCTGGAAAACTAAAAGCAGAAGTTAAAAAAGCTTCTGAGGCCCTTGATATAAGTCATTATACTTTGCCAAAAATACATGGAACCCGATTCCTGAGCCACCGGAGAAGGGGGTTAGCAAAACTCCTGCATAATTGGCCCACATATATTGTGGTATTTGATAATGCACTGGCTGCTACGAAAGGATATACAGCTGACACAAGAGCAAAAGTTGGTGGATTTTTGAAAAAGTTAAAATCGTATCCATTTCTCTGCAAAGTAGCTGGTTATCTTGATGTTCTCGAAATCATGGGCCCACTTTCTCTGGTTTTCGAAAAACATGACCTAATGGCTTTTGAGATACCCCCAGCTGTAGAGAAAACACTCGACACCTTGGAGGAAATTCAAGAGAATGCTTTGACCCCAGATTACATTCTCAGCAGCTACTTGGCAAAGTTTTGTGTAGCACAAGATGGTGATGTGACTAAAGTAAAAGCAAATTACCCCAAAGCTGGTCACGAGAGACGCAAACTAGAAAATCAAGAGTTTTTTGACTTGGAGTTAGAGCAAATGGTCAATGCTAGTTATGCAGCAACAGAAAAAGCACTTGAAATGCAGGCAAAAATGGCAGAAATTTTGTGTCCTTTAATTCGTAATCGCTTTTCGTCGTATGACCAAGATGTTTTTAAAGCTATGACCTGGATTGATCCAAAATACTGGGACCATTCCGATAAAAACTATGGCAAGGGTGACATCTCCACAGTTTGTGAAATTTTCAGGGAGCCTTTGGAAGCAGCATCTTTTAATAAAGGAAAAGTTTTTGAAGAATGGCGCTCTTTAAAGATCCTTCAAAAGTCGCTGTATGCAAAGATGGAGTCAAGGCCATTTTGGGAAAATATAATAACATATCGAAAACGAGAGTTCCCAAATTTGTCACTTCTTGTGAGCTTGTGTCTGTGTGTTTCTGGTTCGAATTCCTCAGTGGAGCGCGCCTTCAACATTTTGACCACTATTTTATCAGATCGCCGACTCAGCATGTCTCACGATACAATGGAAAATTGCATACTGATTGCTGGAAACGACAGCAATTGGTCGAAGGAAGAAAAAGATGAACTCATAATGCGCGCTGTTGACATTTACATGGAAAAAAGAAGGACGGCAGTACATGCACAAAGTACTGAAGACGATCGACCAAACAGCTACAAAACATTTAAGCAGGACGAATCAGATACTGAATCTACTTCTTCGGACAGCGAAGTTAGCTTATCAGAATGACTAAACTTTAGAGTTCAATCATGTTTTGCCGTGACAATCCTTTTAGTTCAAGCTTATTTCAGTAAAAAGCAGATCCTTTTATGATAGTAATGTTATGTTGAAAACAGATGAAATGACTTAAGAAATGAGTATGCAAATTATTTATGGCTCTATTTAGTATGCAACTGAATATATGTAGTAATAAGACAAAATACCAATAGCACTCCATCGCACTCCTACCACAATCTAGGAGTGCGAAATGCCACACGTGTGCTAATTTATTCCCAGGAAGGCCTGAGTTGCCTTTTTTCCAGGGTCCTCAGGCTGTATGTTGTTGCCACTTTTTATTTTGGATCTCTTACCCACAGGTCCTTTTCTTCATCAGATCGTTTATATAATTCTTGGTAATTTTTTGTAAGTAGTTAACAGCTCTATGGTATTCTATCCCTGTTTTAGGAGGTTTATTCTTTTTGTATTGAAGTTTCCTTTCATAACAAGCTATCTTTCAAGACTTTCAAGTCTGCTTATATTTTGCTATTTTCTCTAGGTAATTTGGCAGCTAATTGACAAAGGATTTTGCTCCTTCAAGACAAAGTAAGTTGTTTTATTAACACATTTCTATTTGTAAACAATATTCATCATAAAATGTACACATTTTAGCTCTCTTAGAATTGATTGAAAATGGTTTTATTCAATACTTGGTATGTGCGAGTTTTTCTGGCCATGCACCAATCTATTTGTATAATGGGCTGCTACATTTGTATAGTTACAGAATATAATCTCCTTACCCAAAACTATTTCATCTACTGTTAACAGTGAATTTAATTTGATGTTGAAAACTTTCAGGAGAAATAAAATGCTGCCGAATTCAATATACTTTAAAGTACTTCGTAATCAGGGCCCTAGAAGCTCAATGTGTTCCCATATGGGATATAACAACAGGGTCAAAAAGATTGCTTAACAGCTAATACAACAAGATCCTTTATCAGTTAATACCCAATCTGCAACCAACACCTGGTGGTTACCCTAAAACCAAGCATTTTGAATTTTCAATCCAAGAGGTGTTTTACTGTTTGATGGATTATTATGCTTTTTGGTGATCATGGGAAAGAAAGCAAAGTAGAGCTGGCAACATTCATTGGCTAAGGAAGAATTAAATTAACTGTTACAAGTGGAAAATTAAAATGCTACGTTGGAAAATTTCTCCATCAATTTCTTTGATTTCTGTTCAGCTTTTAACACCAAAGGTCTCCTTGAAAGGAACCTAGCCCTTGACAATAGACATGTAGAATGGTGGATGCTGCTACATATCATTTCAAAGGCTGCTATCAACATTTTATTTTACCTTACTTACCAAAGCATTTCTTGAAATTCATAACTAAGGAAATGGCATTTTAGATACAAGTGTTTTATCAATTATGCAGTGATCACTTCATCTCCAAGTAATAGCATTTGATTTTGTGACTGCATCAAAACACTTAGTTTAAGATTTCTAATTACTTTGTCAAAATAATTGTTTGAAAATATTCAATTTAGTTTGCATTTCAAATTTTAGGTAGCCATTTGGAGCTTCTCAATAATTTATACTTTTAATGACAAATCACCTAAAAACCACATTAGCACCAATAGTCATTTAGTCATGGGCAACTTACATAATTAGCAGTCTAACCATTTTCCTTAGCAATGAAATCGTTTCTCACATGGCAGGTGTCTCATCATGTACCTACTAGGGAAACTTTGGCATATACCTATATCTACATTATTTCTCGCACCCTAGGTATGTGAAGTGATTTTACTGTAACAGAAACCGGCTGCATTGTACCACTAGTAATGCAGTCTGCCAAGTCTGCTACTAGTAAATGCAGTTTTTGTCTGTTTGCTATCAATATCAAAGTTTTTTGTGTTGGTAAATGGCACTCTCTCATTTCAGGACTGAAACAAAGACATTCTGTCGAAATGAGTACAGCCTTACTGGGTTATGTAACAAAACATCCTGTCCTCTCGCAAATAGTAGATATGCAACTATCAGGGAGCATGATGGTATTTATTTCTTATGAATCTTTAAAGCTTAAACATGGGAGTCTATTGAAATCACACCACGACAAAAGCCTTTTATTGTTGCATGCAGCTGTTCTGGATCAATTAAGAAGAGTATCTTGCAGGCAATTTTTATGAATAATTTCAGGTAGCCTACATCGCCTGCAGTCAGCTATTCAATTTCGCAATTTTTTGCCTATGCTCCTCATTGTCTTAGACTTGAGAAAAATTGTAGGGAATTTTCAAGATTGATTTTGTTTGAGAAAAGTAACTTTTTGCTTCATGGAGATAGGTCAGAGATAGGATGTTTAGCTTTCATTTTAAGTGCAAGCTTATTAAATGCGAATTTTTTGGTGAACAGTCCTTTTTTTATTTAGGATTTATTTGAAACTTCTTTTTAGGTGAATGTTATTTGTATATGAAAACAATTGAAAGGGCACACTCACCTGCAAAACTATGGGAAAAAGTCAGACTTTCCAAAAACTATGAAAAAGCGCTTGAACAGATAGACAGAAACCTGATTTATTGGCCAAGGCATCTTATACACAGATGCAAGCAGAGGTTCACAAGAATAAAACAGGTTGATTTAGTTTTGTATTTTTTCTTTGTATTCCTTCTACATTACTTTTTGCCTTACTTTTGGATTCCCTTAAAATTTACCTTTGTGTAGCTCTTTAAAGCTAGAAAAACTGTATAAGAAGGTTAGGCCTTCAACTGCAGAGTTGTAGACTGCAATAAAAATTCAGTCTTACGACAGCCCTCTGTCCTGAGTAATGAATGGAGAAGCAAGTTTCTTGTTCAAGTGAAACATTTTTATGCTTTGCCATATATTCACCATAATTATTTGCCATAATACTATCTACTATCTTGTTAAGCCTTAACATATTGTTTCCCATTTCAGTATCTGATCCGAATGAGGAAGTTGAAGCTGAAAACACAGTAAGTAAAAGTCATGCCTATGAGCAACCTAATCCTTTTTGTGTGAAAATTAGGCCTTTTTGTTAAAGCCTTGACTAACCGAGCTATGGGAAATTGTCAAGCATTGGGAAACCGCTGGTCAGTATTGGAGTGGATTTTGAATGTAAGAAGTGTGGGTTCTGGGAATGCCTGGGTATACAAGGATGGCTCAGCGGGTAGTGTTGCTGACTCAAGGGTCCGTGGTTTGAGTCCCTGGCATGACCAAACTTGCACACAGAGTGAGGAGAGCCACTAGCTCTCAGTAATTCAAGGCATAAGGAATCAGGACGGGCCAGGTGTGGTCCATCATGAGAAAGGACCAGGACGCTGAACGATAAGCATAATACTGCTCAGTGTCCTAAAAACTACCTTCAGAAGCTTGGTAGAAACAAATACAAACAAATTCAAATTGGATTGTACTAAAAACAGTTCCTTTACTGTCTCTTCTGTTTAATTCACTTCAGTTTAATAGCTAGGTTGATTCTCATCAATCAGTGTATCTAAGCAAACACCCTCCTAGAATGTGAAAAAGAGTTGATAATTTTTATAAATGTTGCTAGAAAGCAAAGCCAAGAGTTCCACATATTAAGGTGAATAAAGGTGTTAGTAAGCATTTATGTGGCAGCAGAGGTATCCCTGAGGGTGGTGAGGGTTTTCAAATATGTGTAAAGCAAGTTATTTCAAAAATCATTGTGGTCATCTCTCAATATTTTTGACAAGATTGTAATTCTAAAATCTATGACCTCAGGAAGAAGCTTGTGACCATCAGCAAAAAGATTGAGAGAAGGGAAGCAAAAAGAGAGGTTTGTTGTCATTATATCCATAGCTGAGTGCCTATAAACTGTGTCTTTCTTCTATGCCAAAACTATGTGCTATTGTCTTTCTCCTACTTACAATGTTAAATTGAAAATTTTCAAGTTTACTTTAATCAGTCAATGCTAGGTTGCAACCAGAAATTGCATAGACGTTCCATTGTTTGCACTCTGTTCAATTTGATGTTTTACACTTCCTGTGTTTTATGTGTTTACACTTACATTTGATGTTTATTAATCCCAAGTTGTTAATACCTAAATTTGTTAATTTTAGTCAAAAGCCCTTTCAGCGGCACAGATAGAGAAATCAATTGAAAAAGAACTTTTGGAAAGACTAAAGAAAGGAACAGTGAGTTTGGACCTTTTTTCTCCATTAATATAATTGATTTAAAATGCTTTACGTCAGATGCCACCATTTCAATTCCTCTGACTATCACTACTTCTTGCTTGTATATTTCCAATACTCCTCAATTGTATTTGTGAGATAGGCTTTTAACAAATCTAATGTCGTTTTCACAATGGATTGTAGAGACAGCTTGTAATGGCTGGTAAACAGGAGCCTGCTTTTATTTATTGTTTCAAACTGCAGAACTGATAAAATCGAAACTTCTTTTCAGTACGGAGATATCTATAACTTCCCTTCAACTGCCTTCGACAAAGCTCTAGATGAAGAGGAAGTGGAGTCAGATCACGGGGAAGCGGAGGTTAGACAGAGAAATCTTCTTCTAAATTCTAGATATCTTCGAAATCTTCTTCTAAATCATCCAAACTAGTTCTAGATAACCAAAGTTTTGGTTGGTCATGTTATTACAAATATTCCAATTTTTTTTCGAAATGACACTTTTATTGATGCAAAATAATACTGTGTTATTTATGATAATGACGTGACAAAAGTTGGCATTTTGCAAAGAAAGTTTAGCAGAGCCGCATGTTACAGCCATTGGATAGCAAAACCAGCCTTGGAGCTTGTCAGTTAGCCATGTTCTACGGTGATTTGTGCCATATTTCAAACATGCAATGATCTTCCATCATTTAATACTTAACTCCTGATTTATTGTTTAGTTGATATCTTTTATTTATTTTGCATCAACAGTACGAAGATTTGGAAGCTGAGGAAGGAGAGGTTGGTTTTTTTTATTTTTGAAGCCCAGAAGCCATAGATGCGTTTGCAGGAATTAATTTGCTATGGGCTCTTCTTCAATTGGTTCTAGGATCTTACCAGGGCTCACTTCTACTCTCTAGACTGCTTTCATTGCATAAAAAACTTTAAAATAGTTGAAAGTTCAAACAAAACCAGATCCTCTCTCTCTTTTAAATTCATATACGATTCTCAATCTCAAATTCAAAAGTTGGGATACATGTATCTGCTTTTGTTCATTTTGATGCTTTATGTTTTAGGAGGAAGATGAACTTCCGGAATTCGTTGATGGCGAAGAAATTGAAGAAAGCGATATTAGTGACATTGAGGTAGTCATCAGTTTTATCGTAGGATTTGAATTTGTTCTTTTTCACATTTCAACGCAGATTTTACTTCTTTGGCAAAGAAAGTCTCTCAGAACTAACGATATTTTGAAATGTATTGATCAACGGATGTATGTTCTTAACACTTGTGAAATGATATATGTTGCATTTGTGAATTTAGAGTATTTTATTTCTTCTACATTTAGTCGATCATGTGCAACATTTTTTCTTTTGTAAGCTGGTATAAATTAGCTGATATATGTTTTCTTGTTTAAAGGATATATCAGTTTCAAGTGAAGATGAGTTGGAAGAGGAAGTTAAAGAGAAATCAACGAAAAAGAGGCCCAGGATTGAGATTGAATACGAAAGAGAGACTGAAGGAAAACGAAAGGCGAAAGCTAGACATTAGCCAAGCTGAAATTGTCTCAAGTTACATTTGTTGTAGAGCTCCTTGCCTTTGTAAGCGAACTTAGTATTGTTTTTAGACAAAAAATAAATATTTTTAGGCTTCATTTTCATGCAAAACCGGCTCCTACCATTTTATAAAGGGTGATTAAACAAAAATTCACCGATGAGAGAGGTAGTAGAAGGTGGTGAAAAGATTATGTTAAGCATCATGCATTGTCAAAACTATAGAGAAAGAAGACTAGAATGTATTTTTGTTCATCTACTGACTTAGATGCTCAAGCCTTATTCTATTGGGCATTTTTGGCAGCGATATATTTTTCTTATTTACTTCTATATTTAAGCACTTTTGGTTGTTAGAGGTGCGATTCACATTGTCGTAATGCAACCTTTTTCCCCATTTTGCTCATCTGTGACCTATCATTTTAATCACCTTAACCTTTTTAGTCTTCATTTCCTATATCGATTTCAACTGAAAGAAAAACCATCAAGAAAAACGCAAATTGCGTCTTCCGAGTCTAGCCTTCATAAGATTTTAATATACACTGTCTTTGTGGGTTGTGCATTAAAGAGAGTGGGACATCGGAGCCATGTTCTAGTTTTATTTGGGAAAACAGCATCTGCCAACGTTTAACCCCGGTAATCCCTTTCAAAATGGATCAGCTTTTGAAAGGTAGCTATAGCAAGTAGACATCATATCTAGAAATTTCCATTTCAACCTACAAGGACTTTCATTCGACGCCGTTATTAATACAAATGAATGAATAGATTAAGGGTAGCCCTTTGTGTCAGCCAGATTGTTAGAATGGGGTCTTATGGTAGCAGATCTTATAACAGAATTAATCCGAGGAATATCTGACAACAGAAAGTCTTGTGGCACAGCTAATTAAAAGACAGATCAAAAAGACTTTATGGCAGAACAGTCTCATTGAAGATCTTGAGTTAAAAAATGTTAACAAACACAACCGGGTAGTTTAGCAAGGATCTACCTGCAAATATCTATGTACTTTTGAAACCTTAATAATGGTACACCTGCGTTAAATTTTCAACAAGTTGATGATACTAGCCAAAATATCAAGATCTAAACAATAGTTAGCAATAATTTATTCGTCAAAAGGGAAAATGAATACTGATACACTCTTAATTAAACTGCTGCTATTCACAGTGTCTGTCTTTGTGTTAAAAAAAGCAAATTGCATGGACAAACATTTAAGCAAATTCTGTCACATTTAATACAACCGTATGACGGCCAACTTTCAGCTAGTGTATCGCTTTTCAGCTATTGCACTCTTTACAGTCAAGGTTCCTTTCCGCGAGCAAAGTGGTTACGAATACAGCAGTTTGTTGCCCTGCGATCTCAGTTAATGATGGTTGGTGTTTGTTGATTTCTTGCTTTGTGCTCAACATTGGAGCTAGATTTGGGGCTACAATAATTATTTAGAAATATATGACGGCTGAAAAATGGACTGGGGTAAAACTTTGCTTCTAACAGTGAAAACACAAGTTGCAGAAGAGAAGCACAAGTCGAGTTGTTGTTATTCAAAGATAGAAAACGAGTTGGCTGAACAAGTCTTGATCATTAGAGATTACAAGTTCTTCATTCTCACAGCACCCTATAGCTCCCCCTTCACCAGTGTGCCCCCACCTTTTTGGTAATTCTTTTGGAAGGATTTTTAAATAACCACTAACTTCTTCAGAAACTACCCATCCAACACACAGGTTTGTTTATTTTTCGAAAAAGAGGCTGTGTTTATGGCAAAGTGTCAATTAGCATTGTTTTGCTTTCCAAATCGAGATTCAATGGTGCTGGCCGGTGCGTGACATGATTTATTTGAAGAAAAATCGCATTAAAAATTGATAGGATAGGAGAAGTGCTATATTGACAGGAAGAGTAAAAGGAGTAAGCTGTTGTATATGTTTTAGCGGGCCTTGAATTTGCTGTTATGAGAAGAGGTCGCAAGTAATTGAAAACCATTGTCAGTGAAGTTTAGGTGAGTAGCTGTATTTCATGATTTTGGGAATTGAAGTTGCTGAGTTGGAAACCATGCCGATGGCACACAAAAGGTTACGCCGAAAAGTAGGGAATGTACGCCAATGAAATAAAGTTTTTTTTGTTAAGATATCTTTACTCTTACTATTCCGCCAGAAACTTGTTCTTCCCTACGCCAGATTTCATCATCATTATTGCTTGGAATGCATCTTGTCAAATTGTTTGTCAAACCTTTCGGAAAACTCCCAGATGCATTATTTGGTGTGGTCTTGGTCTAGGTAGATCAACATTTACTGGAATCTGAAGGACGGTTACTGGTTCACTCGAATCTTTTGAGATTATTGAAGAAAACGTTAGTTGCCAAACTTTGTAATGCGCCAGTTTTGTTTGTAAAACACCCCTGGAATGTTTATTGACCGCTGTTATCCATACAAAAACCAGCCAAGTCTCAGGTTTTACCTTCAAAACCTAAGGCGATTGACATCGTTCTCATTTTATTAAGATGTCAAAGGGATTTATAGCTCTTGATGTGGCTATCGCGAAAAATGATTCCGATTTCCGTTCCCATGTAATTTGATTCAGATTGGACTTTCTTTCAGGCATTTAATATGGACAACAACGCTATATTGTCGTATCCTCTTTTACGATATCAAAACTGAATTTCAATTTTGTTGATGCTACTACATCCGGTCTACGAATATATGTTCGTTGATTCCAATGATTCTTAGATTTTTGCTACAAAATATTCTTAATAGATGTTGCCAAGAGGCTTTTTGGCATTGCTTGCAAAACAGTAGACGCAATAATATTAGCAAACTTGTTTCAGTGAAAAGCATGCATCTTATGAGTACCTTTGATGAAATTAGCAATTTTGCAAAAATATCATGATGTTGATTAGAGCTTTTTTTGATAGGTTGAAGAATTTAGAATATGGAAACAAAAGTAAAGCTTGTAGAATTGATAGAGTTTTTATCTTGTGGGATATGCAATGGATATCTCATTGATGCAACCGCAATCACAGAGTGTTTACATACATGTAAGTTGTTGGGAAATAGTTTTCCATTTCTTCTGCTTCACCATCAATTGATTTGCTCTAACAATATTTGCTAATGTACAAGCTGAGTAACCAAAAGATCTTTTTGAAGCATTTTACAATATTATTATGTAAAGCTATGTGCATATATTGATGGTTTATTTATTGCTACAAATATTTACCACTATTTACATAGATTTTCATTCATGTAAATGTAGCTTCATGCCAGTACTTTAGTCACAACGTCTCATAAGCAAAATGACAAGGTGATCAGAAACTTCTGATATTTCAAAACCCTTCTAAGCTCTGATCTTATCAAATGAAATATTTTGGCCAAAGTAACTCACAACTTATACAAGTGGAGGTTTGTGTAAAGGCTCTATAAGCAGAATACAAGGGACACTATCCACTTTAGTGTCCCATTGAAAATGTTCTTTAAATTGGTAATGATTTACATTTATTTTCTTTTAGTTTGCAAAGGCTGCATTGTGAAATATCTAAAGGGAAAAAATACTTGCCCTACTTGCGACTTGCTTATTTCTCAGAGTTGTGCACTTAACTTCATCAGGTAATCCTTTGGTTTTATGTACGACCTGTGCATTCCATGTACCATCCTGTGTATTTTTGCTTTCCAAGTTTAGCATTTCTTTAATATATGCAGCTTGATATTCAGTCAACCTGGCTGCCGACCAGGTAAACCAAAAAAAGTTAGACCTTAACACTTCATTAATCAAATTGCCATTTAATCCCCAAATTGTCTGCAGTTTAGGACTTTTCTTTCATCTATTGAAACAAATTCAATCTCTTTTGAAGCACTAATGGTGTTTAAAAGCAATTGCTTTGATGTACTCCATAAAAGACTCAGTGTGATCAATCCTTATTGGTTGATAAGGGATTGACTTTTTATTTTCCATTAAAGAATTTTGACCATGAGAAGAGTTTAAATTTCATTTCACTGTTTAGGTTGAAGGCCAATCAAGCAAGTTAGGACCCATGTTTGTGTTTAAAATGTTTCTATCAAATTTGTTTTTACTTAGCAATCTGGAAGACTTCCTTTGCTTGTGCATGTTAATGCTAATTACTTCTTCAATAACAAAATTCTTGCATTCACAGACAAGATAGAACAAAACAAGACTTAGTTTACAAGCTTGTACCTGGATTGAAAGAGCGTAAGATTTTTCATGTATTGCTTAGTACTGCATAACTTTATTTGGTCTTTCTCCTCTCTAAGTTGCCAGAAATTTGTCTAGCAGATTTTCTTGCGGAAAGGGCTATTGAGAAAAAAATGATCATCCCTTTCAAAGTGATTAACCTTCTTTCAGATCTTTTCATGATCCTCCCTTATAATTCTCCTGCACACTATGACAGGAAAGAAACTCTTATTTTTAATGACCATTTCTGATGTGTAGTATATATTCCATTATGATTAAAAACATGACCTTTGATTTAAACTGAGCACTGGTGTAATCAGGCCTTCCTGGGAATAAATTAGCACACGTGTGGCATTTCGCACTCCTAGATTGTGGTAGGAGTGCGATGGAGTGCTATTGGTACTTTTTCTTATTACTACAGATTTTCTGTTGCATACTATATAGAGCCATAAAAAATTGAATGTTTCTTATTGATTTTCATTTACCGGTGGTTTTTTAAAATTTTGAGCCTTCTACCGTTTAGTTTTTTGTAAAGCGGTTTCTCATAATAAGAGGAGAAAATGTAACAAAGTTTTGATTGTTCTTACAACACACAATCAACCATTAAAAATAGTGTTTTAAAAACATGTGCGTGTCAATGCCGATCTGTGATAAAAACGTGGCGGAGCATCTGATTGGAAATTGCTTCAAAGTAGTCAAATAAAAATGTTTTCTGTTGTCTTTTCAAAAAATTAGAATGAACAGGAACTTGCTGCACTTCTGCGCACTTCATGTTTACAATGCTGAAATTTTGAACTTTCAAAACGTTGTGTAAAACTAGTCCCCATGTTATGGTCGTTTGGTCCGTGTTTTATTGTAAGCAATAATTGTCACAACGGTCCTCTAAAATGACGTGCTGGCACCGCATAATGTTTAACTCGAACAAAGTAAACATCAAAGCGTTACTGCCACCTTGTTAGTTCCCTGCGCTAATCAACATTTGCTTGCCACACCTCTGCCAACGATTCTGAGCCAATTTTTTTTAGCTCAATGCATGCAGCCTTTCTATGGTTGCAGGTAAATGGAAACCAGGTTTAAAAAACAAATGAATAATTAAAAAACAGGCGTGCGATTAAACACACTTCTCAGTGTGGGGAGGGGTGTACCAAGGTGTGCGAGTGCGATCGCACGCCTTTCCCAGGAAGGCCTGTGTAATAGATGACACACTTTTTTCCTTGGTGAATTGTTTAGTCATATTTCTCATAGTTTTCATACCAAATATAATTTTTCAGAAAGCAGAAATTTTTGTTCAAGATGGTTTTAGAAATGGATTATGAAAATTATAGTCTATAAGATTGATGATTCATTTTCTTAAAAAATCTTCTACTTTTTCTAAGAAAATAACCTTCATCTTTAGTTTATTGTCATTCTAGGGGAAGCATTAGAAGAATCAAAATTTTATGCAGACCTTGGTCTACCAGTTCCTGAAAGAAAAAGTCCAGGTTTGTTTGCCAATTTCAAGCTTATTTAAAACATGTTAAAACTTACCACTTAAAGCTTAATATATTGCTCAGATATTTTGATCTTTAGGTGTTTGTCTTTAGCTGCTTAGATGTTGAATGTTTTTTTGACTTTAGAGAATTTCAGAGTAAGGGTCCCCACAGCTTAATATAGCTGGTAAGCATCAACAACAACCCTATTACTGTATTTTGCATTTATTTAGTTTTGGTTACTGAAAAATTGGAATATTTATGCTACAGATACAGAAATTTGTGAAACTAGTGAATGCAAAGCAGAAGACAACACACCAGTCAAGAAACCAGAACCCATTGTGCCTGAAGTTCAGAAGCAAGAGGAGCATATTGCGCTCTGTTTAGAATATGATAGGTATTTCTTTGGGTTGAATTTTTATACAGGAGCACATATTGTATTATTACAGTTATTGTTTTTATATTCATAGTTATTCACTATAGTTCTAATTGCTGTCAAAAGTTGGTACCTTGTACAAGTCAGAATAGTGACAATACTTTTCCAATGTAACAAGCTTGTCCACTCTAAGTTGTATTAGACATAAGGATAGTCATTTTACAGTAAGGATAATTTTACACTCTCTAAGTTACTGAATGTTCACTATTTATGTGTTAATCCAATCAAAGAATTGTTTCTCATTGTCTAGAAACAAACAAATTTGTCTAGAAAACATTTTCAGAAATGTTTTGCCTTTTGAAGATCTATGTTAAGTTATCATTTTCAGGTATTTAACATCAACTAGAAAAGCTAATTGATTTTAACTTTAATAAAGTTAATTAAAAGTTAATTTAACAGGCTAATTCATTTTATCATTATCATTACTGAATGTTTTTCTAGACCTAAAGATCCAAAGAGAAAACTCAAGGTGTGATATGATCATTAAAAATTTGTTTTACTTATGCCAATGAAATACAATTTCTGTTTCGAATTGTTTGTCTTTGTGTAAGTTGGAAAGTTTATTGAATAATGCTGCTGACAAAGTATTCAAACATATGAAATGTTGTTCATCAATTTTGCAATCTGATCTTGATCTAGAAACTCCTCTTATTTTTATTCACAAGGGAAGTCTTTTCGCATGAAAAACTGCAAAATCTATCCAGGATCAAACATGCAATCTTGAAAATTTAACAACATTTTTCATGTTTTATTAACTAGTTAAATATTTGAAAGCAATAGCTGATTAAGTGTTATAAAGGCTGAAACTGTTTGCAACGTTTAGTAGATGAGTTAAGATAGATTAATAAGTATGATTGGACTAATATCTAAGATCACTTAGATGTTAACAAAGATCTTGTCAAAATATGAATCAATTCATAACGGTGGATTATGATAACTTGCGTTGGCATTGAATTTGATTGTATTGCTTTGCATTGTCTCGAAATAATGACCAGTTGGCTAATGTCTTGACATCTGTGCCTTGGCCCATAGGGAGGAAACCATAGCGTAGATCATCTTTTAATTATTCAAAGGATTACAAATGGAGATCTGACTATGGAGAGATTATCTGTTCTGTTGTCAACCTGTTCTATCAGGGTTGCTTCCATGATAAGATTGCTTGCCTCTTTGTTTGATTTAAATATTATTCATTACAGCCACTTAAAAGAAAATATTTAAAATGTTCGTCATATGCTACTGTCGGGCATATCAAGAAGTTTATATCAGGGAAGCTGAATCTAGAAAGCTGTAAAGAGGTGTGTAATAATCTATCTTATTAACTATATTATGTGATGCTATTCATTACTTACCGATAACTCATTATTTACAAAATATTTACAAAAAACAGTCCCTCATTGCTTCAAGTAGTGTCCCGTTTTCGATAAAAGGTGTCAGAAGGTTTTACATTTACTGCAAAACGCTTCTCGAAAATTGGACCTTCCTTGGGCTGGCATGGCGTTTTTTCCAACTAATTGCTTCAAACTAGTAATTGAACAAACCGCATTCAGTTTAGAAATCTGAGCTGAAGTTAAGAAGTCTGATGGTGCCCTAAGATTAAAGAACAAGCTTTGATTTTTATTTGCGTCAAGGAATTGAGTCACATGCCCCAGATGTGGACATATGAGTACCGAAACAAGGGCGTCTGCATTGACTTGTGATACGTCATCATTAAAAGCGTATGAATAAATCGATGCTAGGACTTGACTACCGTACTTTTCAAATCCTCCAGGTTGATGTTCTTTGTAACGACGAGATTCTTGGAAAGGATCACACACTCAAATTTTTAAGCGCAACAAGATGGAAATTGAAGGTAAATAGGTTGATTTCAAGTTTTGATACAATCCTACCAGTGTAAGGCCCACTATTTTCTTTCGTGTTACTGTTTTGTCCAAAGTTTTTCGTTCTCATCTCCATTTCGAGAGTATTTATCATGAAAGGATCACGAAGAAAGACTCCAGTTGATTGTTGCTAAGATTGTTAAAATTTATTTTCAATGTAGGCGGATTCATGTTTATAAACTTTGGTAACGTTGAATTGCCGAATGAACTACATTTGACTAGGCAGCATAATGTTTCGCACAATATTAAATTTCGGACATGGGAAATTTGACCAATACACGGAATGGCCAAAGTGGTCCTAATGGCAAGCAATAGCTGTTTCTTGAAGTCACAAGATTTTAAGAAGCACTGCTAGAGAACCTCGCACATGTGTTCTTTCGAATTGGAAGATAGGGCTCAACTATTTACTGAGATGAGGGTAGCCTGTCACTTCTAACCGGTATTCAGGCAATTTTTAGTCAAACGTAGCTTTTATTGCTATGTTGAGTTACGTTTTGTTTGTTGGTAGGGGTGGAAGGTGTCGCTGTTTATGGGATTCCTTGTTCCCTATAGTTCTATCACAATTTCCCCTACTGTTTTTACAAATACATATAATCTGTTGAGTTATTACTGAGGTGGCTGCGATACTTACTCCTCCGTGCTGGATATATCACGCAGTTGATGTTCGATGGACCAGGTGAAAGAGACGCGGTTTGAAAAACTTATTGGCGGGAATTTTGTATGACAGCACACTTACGTCTCTGTGAACCATTTCTGTGTGTGTTCCTCGTTCATGTTTATCAATTTATTTCGTTCCTAGACAAAGCCCCTAATGCTGCACTACAGACCTCGCCTGGATTTGTATCAGTAATTTGATGTATTTATAGGACCCCTTATTGACTGTATGAAGATGTTTTATCCAAATACTTGTATTATATTCCTTTGTACTTCGCTATGATTGTTGCACATATAGGCATCGAACCAGTTTTATGCATTGTATTAAACAATATTGTTGTAAAATGTTTAACTTAACATCGTAAATTTCGTAATTTTTGTAGTCATAATTTATTATTGCTCCTTTAAGTCATCGCAAACTCGTTATTGAGCTAGAAACGAGTCGAAATAGAAATTGATCAGAATTAGGGGACCTTTTTGGTGCGTTACGAAGCGGCACATCAACGATCTCAGTGAATTGTTCCCAGCTGCTCGAGTTGCGTTGTTTTAATTTTTCTACTCTGCAATTTTGTGTGTTTCCTCATGACCTGAATCTTTATTTGTGTTGTTTCCATGGACGTTCGCTTCACCCTGCCTAGACATCTCTTTACACGCATGCACCGTATTGAGCTGCCCACTCAAAGGCCTTGCCAAGCTTTCTCTTTTCCATTCCGTCATAACGTCAATGCAAGCCTTATGCTTTGATTCTTACCTCCTGATCGGCGACTAAGTTGGACCGATACCTAGCCTAAACAAGCCACCCGTTTCCAAATTATCAGTTTTATTTTTGCTTGATAAGAAGGGATAATTTTCTTGAACCCCATGTAAGATAGCCGCCTGTTGGAAATATTTGACATTATATAGTCAATTTGGTGGTGTTTTATGAAAGCTATAATGCCAGTCTTTGTAATAGTTCATTTATGACCTTTTTTAATTTATTTTCGCCATCAAACTCTTTTGCTACCACTAAACTGAATTAGTTTTATACTTATTCTAATCAGCAGGTAGAACTGCAAAGATATGAGTTTGACCGCTGTACTTTATGCTAAATTTATCATATTTGATCCATTATTCACATTCTAAATTGCGTCCCCTTTCGATTGTATTTCCCGCTGGTTGATAAAGGAGAGTGTAGTTCAATGTTTTTAAAATGTGAATGCAATAGTCAAGAATCAAAATTGTAGTCAGGGTCTGGCAAAGACTGGTTGGAAACAGGCCGTAATTTATGTATTTATTTAGTTATTGTAGAATGCCTGACATTTTTCTTTGTTGAAATCATCCCACTACGAGGTTTGCATTGAGCCTCTCCAGCCCCACATGTGCTTTTTGCACTTTTTAGATTCGATGTGTTTCAAAAACTCTGAATCTTTTATGATTGCGAATTAATTTAGTCTCAGAATCCATCTCATGCTTAACAATTTAGTTTGGTGACACTTTGTCTTTTTTTCTGTGGCGTCGGCTCGAATCCGTGGCAGATTAGCCCTGACCCAAGATGAATGGCTCTCCTCTATGGCGCTGGCTTAATATAACCATAGCAATGGCACTGTAGGTCAAACAGTACGTGACTCGACGTAACCATTCCCTGCCTTTTATCCTCATACCAGCTCCGATGCTTTTATCCCCATACTGTTTCTATTGCTTAGAGGACCTTACTAATACTCTCTTCCCACCTTTCTTGTCACTCTTTTCTTCCTCCTATTTTAAGCCTTTAATTAACCTTTGTACCAATGACAGTCCATCAGACACTACGTCTTTTTGGAGTTTCTATCAGAGTTTTGGAACTTTAAACAGTCTTCTTGCAGGGAATAAATACAAGAAAATATATCATCAATGTGATAGCCAGGGGCCAAGTTATGGCACTTTCCTTTGTGTCGTTTGTATCTACAAATGCCCATGAACACATGCCCATATCTAAAAAGGAGACGCCACAATTCTAGAAAAGTAACCTTCTCTTTGCCTAAAATGAGCATAAATGACAGCTTTCCAGATGTTTATTTATCAGTTCTTATTGCAATCGAGATATAAATTGGATTGGACAAGGAGATATGGGTTTAAAGATTTTGCTTCTTTAAATAATTTATACTTATTATTGATATTATCCGCCCCTAATGATATGCTGTGTTTATAAAGAATTGTGGTCATACACTTCATGATATTAAGTCAAAAGTCCAGAAAAATTATAATCTTCCTCCAGCTTCAATTTTTATAATTCAATCCTTCCTCATTGGCAACTCAAACAAACTTTTTCTACAACCACTTTCATTGTTTATAATAGAAACAATCAACCTTCCACAAAGATGACATCAACAGGCAAAAACCTTTTTCCGGCTCCAGCCGCGGAGCCATAAATTTTTTCTTGATTCTGGTTATGGCAATACCCGTTGTGCTAACTCTTTAAAAATACGTGGTACAATGCTTCAATCAAAATATACCCACCTCAACGTTGTGTATCCCTCGGCTATTTAACAACTTTTTCCCTCCCTGAAACGCAGCTTCGTGTTGTATTTCATAACAAGTATCCCAAGATATGTACGATTATTTCTATGCCTGGCCAGAATTGATTATTTGCTGTCTTGCCCTAGCACACATCGCTGAAAAAAGTCACAAAGGAAACAACCTACTGTAGATAGCAACAAATTTTATGTGCATTGATTTCCTATCCAACCACATTGACTATTGACACGAATCGTTGCAGACATGTCAACTCTCCCGGTTTTTCCGAGAGACTCCAGGATTTGCTTGCTTTGTCCCGATCTCCCTGATTTTCTCTCTGTTTATTTCTCCCAGTAGAGGTTTTCTTAAATAAAATTGTTGAAATGACTTTCTCCGTGGCTTTATGAAGTGACTTTCTGGGAACGTTTTTGCTAGTGTTTGTTAGTGAGCGACAACGTTAAAAAACATTAGGGAGGCGCTACCCATTATAATGTTTGTCATTGACTGTTTTATCACCATGACGTTTTTAACAGGTATGTCGTTTACAAATTCAACAAACTCAAGAGATTTCCCTGTTTTTGTCAAATCTCCCTGTTATTCTCAACCAAAATCTGATATCTTCAGGTTTTGAAAATAATAGGTTGACAGGACTGCCTATGTAATTTGGCGAGGTTATATATCAGGTTATAAAGTCTTTGCTGAGGTTATAACTCAAGATAATGGAAGTTATAACAGGTTCTTTTAGCCACTTTCAGGTTTCCAGACACGAAACAAGCTGGGTAATCTTTCACTTGACTTTGATGTAACATTTACCAAGGTGTCCATTATTAAAAGCTTTTATCGAAACTGAGTTAATCAGCTTTCTTTCAGTAATACTGCAACAGTCAATCATTTCAGACTATTAGACGGATTTTGCAAAACTTACGTAGTCCGCATTTTACATTGACTTACAAGACGATCCCCTGAATTGACCAATCAGGTTTACGAATCTGACCTAAGATTTGGCGCGAGCTTTGACAGGCAGTTTTTAGATTTCAAAATTCTCCCAACCAGCCAATTCGGATCAGTTATAATCCCTTTTAGGTTCATTTTCAAATTTTCATTTTCAAAAATTCTGCTTAGTTAATCGATCTGTGAAAAGTTCAATCATGCTAAATTAAGCAAAAGTAGGGGCAAGAATGTCGAATATGCGATGCAGTGTCAATCAACAATTCACAACTTTGTGATGGGAAGGTGGATATGGAGGTAATTAAAATCGATGTTGATATTAGTTAAAATTATACTCCCCAACAAGGATGCACCTTCTGCCTCGGAAAAAAGGGCTCAGTTTTCTGTTTTATTATTGTTTCACTAATATCTTCATGTCTTGCCCACTTGTTGTGTTAAAGTGAATGCAAAAGTCATTCCCTAGCAAAGAATGCCACTTTTATACCTTGTGCAAAACTGAGGCAAGAGACTTTCAAACACGACACATGAACATTAAAGTGGAGATTTGAAACCTTTTTAGAAAGCCAATCAGTTTGCTTGACTGAAAGCATACGTTTCTATCATTATAAAGCACATAATTAAAATTATATGCAGTGTTTCAAACGTTTTCATGGCTAGTGAGCCTTTTTTGCTAATAAACTGTTGTTTTTGTAACGTACGCGAGGAATAAATAGAGGTATTATGGAGCCAACTCATGCAAGGACTTGTAAGCCACTGTTTTTGTTTCACAGTGTATAAGTTCTTCAATGGTCTTTCACCCCAGCTCTTGCATAAGTGGTCGACTTAGGGCATCAAAGCTAATATTTGTTTTGACCCTTGCAGTACGATTTTGAAGTTTTTGCAATTCAGAAAATCAGGTTGAACAACAGCAGCCCAAAACAGAACAAAAATACCTAAATTGGGTATCTACTTACTATACCCCTATTAAGGGTCTTCAAAGATAACTTTGGCAAGAAGGACTTAGCATATTTCAGGAACCCGACAGCTTTGGAAACTTAAAAGGAAACTGCTTCGATTTGTTTTTTTTTTCAATCAAGAGAATTGTCGATCTGTAGGATAAGGTATTTTGTTGTTTGAACAATGTCAACATTTTTTGGCAAAATCTATGATAATACTTTTGGCGATTACAATCATATTGATAAAAGCGGTTTTGAGGAGGTATAGAATGTTTTACTCATTGTTTGTGATCCTGCATAAAATTGACAATTCTATTTACAACCTTACTTTTTTCAATGATATTATCATTTTGTTACTCTTGGTTACGAAAATGCCGTTCTATCAAACTTGTTTCAAAATTCTATCCTCAATGATGGGTGTGCCCAAGGACAGGTGCTGCGAGTGACCACGCCTTGCCTTTTGTTTCGCGGGCTTTTGTTGGATCATCAGGTATCCAATAATCCCCAGTTCATTGTTTTGACCGTCCTTCTCATTTATAGTCACATGCTTTGGAGAACCTGTTTACCAAGCACCTGATATGACCCTCCTTCCTTTGGAGCCCTGTGAATAGTCGATTGCAAGAAAAAGTTTCAGTTGTGAACCGCTTGATAAATGTCGGAGCACGTCGGGGCCTCACTTCGCGCAATGTGCTCATCAACCACAAGTAGTCCAGAATAACGACACAATAGCTATCTACTGGCAATATAACGAACGTATTTTTTCGCGTGACCTTGATGACATAAGGATGCCCTAGAAACGAATCACTCTCTATTCGTGACAAAAGAAGGTAATCAGATGGTTATGAAAAGGTTTGTGTACTTCATTTATTTATTATAGTTACTTCAGCATTGAAGGAATTCTATTTCGCTTAGATAAGGGCCAATGTTGTGAAAACTTTAGTGAAGATTACATCAAACTGGCACCTATCTCGCGGTGATAAAATTTCCAAGCGAAGTTACGGAACAATAATAAGCAGGTGTCTAACTTAGTGGGAAATCATGATTCTTTGCCGAGAACGGTTGGCTGCTGAGGCACAAGTGACCCGAAAATATTTTCCTCTTGCATAAAGACTACCCTAGGTATTAGGTAAACACTGCGTAAGCGTTTACATGTCCATGATGTCTGCAGACAACAAATATGGCCCTGTTTGTAAACCGTTGTCTTAGCATCATTATGTCAATTTCCATAATTCTTCCCAGTTCAAACATGACTCCATTTGCAATAGTCTCGGAGCTTAGGGGAAGCACATTTAAAGTCTTTGTTGCATCAAGTACCTAGATTTATGGATTACTTATCTTTTTGTCATCACAAAACCATAGCGGAGGGGAAAGGGAGCTTTTCTAAAGACGCAAAAACTTCGCAACCGAATCAGTCATATTTAAATCCTAAACAACTTCGTGCACAACAAACTTAAAATGTACTTGTATTCATTAATCAAACAACATTTATTGAGGCATATTATTAACCATTTTGGCGAGGAATGTGTTTTAAAAGATTTTTCTTAATCAACTAGAAGATTTATCAACCAAAAGAAATTTGTTTTGGTAATGCAAAACAATTTCCTGTGACATCAGAAGACTGGCAAGAAAAAGTTTTATTCTATGAAGTTTGCTCCCTATTTTCCATGCTCTGTTTATTCAACTTCTTATGTTCCTTTTGAATACTGATTTAATAGATTTAAAACAATGTATTCAACACTTCCTTTGGGCAGGGGAAGGAGAGCTGTTTTTAAGGATCATGCTTGTAGTTGTTGGAGTTTGATGTCAAACTATTAAAGATCTTAAAGAAGAAAACTAACCTTTCTTATATTCCCCCACCCAGAGCTAGCACCAACTTTTGCCACTACCTTAACATTAACCTAAGACAAATAAGAAACAAATCCCAATTCTTATATGAGATTTATTTTAGCAAATTCAAATTATGAAAGGGTGCCAGCTATTTCCAACAGGATAAAAGTTTCTTGCTTGTTTGTCCTTTTTGAAGCTGTGATGCATTTTAACAAAATCTTAGAGTGTGACTACAGTCAAAAGATGCCATCATCATTTGTAGTGAATATGTTGCATTTTTAATATTACCATCAAGAGAAGTGGTAAGAAAAGTATTATGGATGATCCATAAAAAGCAAGATTTTTGCTACATACGAAAAATTTTGCAGCCATATTTCACACCTAAAAAGGTGTTGGACAACCCAATTGTGCTGCATCTTTGAGAATGTTTGACAAACTGTCTGCTTTAAGCAAAAAATGATTACATGTAAATGGTTATGTTGCAGAAGTTAGCTAATTTTACGGTTCTTCAAAAATTAATGGACTTTAAACTTTGAGGCAAAGATACTAAAAGCTGGCTCAAATGCCAAGGTATTAGGCACATGCAGCAAAAAATTTCAGTCCACCAGTCCATAATATTTTTCATGGTTGAGATTCCCCTTAGATGGTTTCTAGATGTTTTTACTTTGATATCAAATGACTGTTTGATCAGCAGCTGATTAATAATCATTTTCCATTGTGATCTTTTGGAAAGCAAGGAAGTATTTTTCATTGAGATGTCATAGTTTACCTGAAAGTCATTACACTGGTTTAGGTGATGTTGTGACAAAGCATTGAATAATATTGTGCCAATGAATGATAAGATGAATATATAAGATTCATCAATATTTCCAAAAGTTTACTTTCTGTAACCTGCACTTACAGGTCTTTAGTTTTCTCAGGACGGGTTTGGTCTGTCAAAAGATTCCTTTTCCCGGCACAGGTCAGGAATACACAAGTCGTCTTTTGCTATGAGAAGGGTGCCAAAGTTCCATGCAGAAGAGTAATTTAAGAAGATAATTTTGGTTATCTGCTTTGATTTGATGGATTGTAAGATTGCCAATTTGACAAGTATATAATAGGAACAAAAAGCTTTAATCTTTGCCAATCTCTAACAACAATAAGCAGTTCATCCTTCAGTTGACCTCTGCCAATGTTGTTGCTGCATTGTTGTGAAGATTAATCAGGCAGGTGTTTTTTGTCCATATTGAATTTTTAGCATTTGCATATTTTGCCAGGAAATAAGCAGGTATTTACAATTTTGCCTGCTTTGAATTTTGCCATAAAGCTTGCAGCCATGAAGTTTACTATGCCATGAAGGCAAAAGTTTGAAGTCCTATTTCTGTGGAATTTTCACAAACTTTTGTTTGTACACTGTTTGCAAATGCAATTCTTTGGCTTGTCCTTCCAAATTATAGGTTTCAATTAACAGATTTCATTGGTTCAGGAGCCAGCTAGGATTCACTAAAAACTAATTAAATCACACTTGATTGTTTGGCTAATCTCACTTGCTAAGCTGGAACCATTTTAAAAATTCAAAATTAGTGGAGCCTTTTAAAAATTAGTGACTAACAGAACTTCTTCAGCAAATAAAGATAATTAAGAGTTACTTGCACAAAATGAAATAAGCTTATACTCCACAGGCTATTACTAACCTGGGTCTTCGGCAGTGCTAAAAACAGTGAAACATTTACCTGTGGGTCTACTGGGGCAGTCCCAGGTTTTTCATTTTAGGGGGCCCAAAACAAAATTTTGTTGAGCCTATACAAAATGCTATTGTTGAATTGAGTAGCATAACAGGAACTACTTTGGCACAATTTAAAGGGCCCCTTCATCTTCAAGTGAAGGCTGCTTAGAATGATATGAACTTTGTTTGGTCAAGGGGGTGAAAGTAGTTTGCAAAATACCTCCAAGTTACCATCATTTCAGCAGACTTGATACACTTTTTTCAATATTAATACTGAATATTGTTGTTGAAAAGTAAATTTAAAATTACTCCAATATTTGAAAGATTCAGCTCTCTGTTGTCCTTAATTAAGTATTTTGGAAACTTGCAAAAATTTTCCTTTGAGTAGTACTCTTTGACAAATGATTGCCGGAGTGCCACATTTGTCATTTCCTATTTTCAAGAGTCTTTCTACTTCTATTGAAGCTAAATACCTATTCTGAGCTGAATATGAGCTAAGAACATGTTGGGTGTAATGTTTCGTTATTTTTGTTTTTCAAGAACGTTTGAGCAACTTTGATTCAGTGCTTATAGATGTTTTTTGATCCAGGGAGAGGTTTTGCAAGCAAAGAATAACTGATATCAAAATGTGGTTTTGTAATTGTGGTTTTGTAATTGTGGTTTTTCTTTGATTACTTAAAGCTAGATATCAAAAGTAGATATCAACATCATGGTCTTCAGTTCAGTCTGCAAAAACAGTTGATGCTTCAAACCCTTTGTCATGTCTTAAGGCTGGAATGTATTTATGGGCATTAGCCCTCCAGTGGTTTCTCAACTGACTCCTTTTGTCATCAACTGCCTCTCCATCTCGTCCCTTTTCTGGAAACCAACTTCCTCTCCATCCATGTTTTCTTTAACCTTCCACTTGTCTGTCTCAGACATTTTACTGGTCTGATCTTGGCTCCTGATTGGCTTTATTGGTTCTCCAGTGGTCTTTCTAGATCCACCATTTGCTGTTGTCAGACCCAACTTTTGCGTTGCCTGTTCTAACTAACCAACCTTTGTGGTTTAGGGATTAATCAGCAATTTCAAATGGTTCTCAAGACTAGATTTCTTGCCCGCCTATTGATTCAATAAAAAATGTATTTTTTCACAGTTTGAAGTTTCACCGCAATGGAGTTTTCAGCATTCTTTAATTTAGCCTGCAGAAGTGGTTTTGCATGAAATTATCACTACCTTTTGGTACTCATGGCAACTGGAGTTTAGCCTGATCCACTTGTCTTTCGTATCAGGTTAACGTCTGAAGTATCCTGTAATGCTGTCTTTCAATTTTCGCTTAAAATTTCTCGCGCAAATAATGAACTAATTCATATGCCCTAGTCCCTCTACCGCTATTAGGTTATTCATGAAGCAACAGGGGATTGTTCCTTTATATACTTAAATGCATTCAATTTAGCCAGTTTTTAGCTCTCTCTCGGGACTGGCTTTAGAAGCGTATACCATGGGAAGAGCCATTTACCACAAATAGAAGAATTAAGTCAAGTCATCTCCGCTTTAATATCTTTTTAATGACTATGTTTTATGATTTTCATAATTTTCAGGAGAGGTTTTCTGGCGGATGCGAAGTAGAACTCTTGAAGGTTTAACAATGTTGTCATTAAATGTCTTGTTCTTGGTCATATGCTTTTTACCCGTTATCACTCCTCTTTTCCTGATGTCAGAGCTATGCTGAAGGAATTGAACTATAAAGTAATTGGATCCAATATCTAATAGGGTGATTTGGCTGAACCAAACTGATTTGCATTGATCTGCATTACAAGCCCCGTTTCTAACTTAATCAAAACTCCTGGATTTTTGTGGTTCAGTTTTGGTACTAGGCTGGGCTGGTACTGATCATGTGTCTGTGGGGCGTATTTAGGGTTTTGTAGATAGTCTGTAAAGTCCTTGTGTGAATGGGGCATGGCATCTTCTTGCTAAATCCATTCCGGACATTGAGCTTGCTGTAAGGATCCTCTTTACATTGCTTATAATGATTTCCGCATCGTAGTGCCCAATTATGGCCACACCTCCATTGACAGCAATTCACTGTCGTTCATAGCACACTACGACCGACCTCTGCAATGTATAGCTAGTTGCCGTATTCTTACCTGAGATGGTAATCATTCGGATCTAGAGGTAAACATTAATTTTGCAGGCATGTGTTTTAACAGTAAACAACTTTATTCCTATGAGATGCATAGCAATTCAATGGGTCAAAGTATTGTTCGAAAAGTGGTGGATTTCACAATAGCTTTTGCAATATCGGCTCGGTCACTTTCAACGAATTACCACCATTTGCAACGGCATATTTGATATAAAACCACTCTTCCTCTAATAATCAGTTTTGTTTTTATTCATTCCAGTTCTCCTTGTTGATGTTAGTTTTAATTGTGTTATCTCAATGGTAAATGTCCAAGAAAAAAACAAGGAAAAGCCTCTGTCCCCGATTGACCTTGAAATGTTTAATTTTTCATGGAAGCTTTTGAAAATACTAAGAAGATGGGCTGATAAAAAAGCGCCTGAAAAGAAAAGTGGCGAACAGATAAAAAGATCACGGTTTTTCTGTCTCCGAGAAAATAGCTGGGAAAGGATGGCAGCGAATGGATACCATTGAAGCCGCTTGTGTTTGTACTTCTGTGAAAAATTAAGTAAAAATCAATATTATTCAAGAACATTTCTAGTCAAGAGATAACATAACTTACAATTTCATATTGTTCATTGACCCTGCGTGTTTAGAGTCAATCCAAACAGAACATGCCGCCCCTTTTCAAGAAATATTGCGCACGTCCTCTAGACCCTGAGGTTAGTTTGTCTTTGTTGAAATGTTTGATGATGAATCACGCGCTTCGCAATTTAAGTAAAAGTCGCAATTTCTCGACGTTCCTCCTTCCAAATGCCAAAAATCAGCGCATTCATAATACAGCTTGCTGGAGTATTGCTCAGAGTCCAGAAAAATTACCGGCTGCACGGCTGGGAGTCGGAGAAAGGTTTTGCCTGATAATGTCGTATTTGTGGAAGGATTATTAGCTATTTTTTATATAAACAACGAAAGTGGTTGTTAGAAGAAAAATATTTTTTCGTTGGTAATTAGGAAGGTTTGAATTATGCAAATTGCAGCCGGAGGAAAGTTATAATTTTTTCTGGACTCTGGTATTGCTTAGTCATTGATTGAAGTGTTGAACAATCAGTATGCCCCTAGCTTATCAGTGAAAATCCACCTTGCTTTATGTGTAGGTGCCCTTTCTAAAGTTAACACAAAATTACCTAAGAATACAGATCAAGCACAAGACACACTATGCACTCAAAACAGCTTTGTCGCTAGGTAATATCCTTTTTATTGGAAAACAACTAGGTTTCGCCTGACACTCGTATTGCAGGTTGACTTTCAAACGTTGCCATCATGGTAATGAAGAAAGCTTCACCCTCATGTTTCCCCATACGTTTTCACTCAAACTGGTGCCATTTCCCAACTGACACAAGCTTAAGTCGCAAGACCACTGGCATTCGCACTGAATGCTACTTTCTGCGTGCCCGAATTGACCTTTTTGATGTCATACCCCCAAAGTTGCTTTAAAGAAACTTTACTATAGACATTTTTATTGTTAGTTTCGCGTTGAAATCTGATGAAAGCGATCTTAAGCTTCAATAAAACTGCATGTTTTCTTTCAAATGAAACTCTACCGACCAGATAATGTCCCTGTCAATAACTGTTGAGTTTTGAGATAGCGAACATTGTGCACAGCGCCTCATAATAATTTTATGTTGACGATCTTTCCTGGACAACACGTGGCTATTGAGTCGTTATCTGGAGTCATGCAGCGGCATCTCCAAACCAAGACTTCAGAATTATGTTTGCTAAAGGAAAAAAGCCCGGTACTGTTTTTCGGCCTGTGTTTGAAGTAAATAGACCAGACTGTTTCTAGCTGTGTTGGTAGAACTTCTATTTATCATTTTCTTATCATAATCCCCAACCCATCAAAGGCCTATAATTACACCTCCATTGCAAATATGGCGGGAAAGTCCGCTCCTTCACAAGGGCCTTTGATCAGCTGCACACACCCTAATGGGAAAGAGTTGTCTACTAATGCGCATTTGCCTGTCCATCATGTGTCCCTGGGGGTGGCTGGCGCCGTGTTCGTTGTTGCATTCCTCTACCATTGTTGAAATCCTATCTCGCATTACAAGCATTCCTTTCATGGTACAAACTTCAATAAGTGACGTATCGCTGCAATATCTGCTTTCAAAATATGGACTCCATGTAACAGGTAGCAAAAATAGCACTGCAGGTGCTTATATGTAAGCGCGTCAGGGGGTCGCCCACAAGCCTCGCTTCTGTCGCCAATAGACAATCAAGGACGTATTATTGCTATCGGAATATCGCAGGAAGTAGCACTTTGGAGCAGAGGAGGTATGCATAGCCGATATTTTGTTGTCTTTGTTGTTTTATTGGCAGCTGTTTATTGTTTGTGTCGCTACTTACGGTCTGGGACTACCCGCGCGTTGGCTGGGCAGGCCTGGTAATTCGCATACCTTTAGACACATACCTTTCAGGTTTCGCATATATGCATCATATCCCGCATGCAAGATTCCTGTATTGCCTATAATCAGGATTTCGTCCGCAGATCGGTCATAGCTCTAGCTTGTTTTCGGCAGGTGACAATTTCTTATATGGCCGCAAATATGGTCGTTACAAGCCATTCCTTTCTTGAAATAACTCTAAGTTTTGTAACTCAGCTTCAAGAAAATTCCATGTCTTCGCTCTGGGCTCATACTTGAGATCTGCTGTACCGATTCTGGTCTTTAAATGCTTCTACGAGAAGTTGTTTTTACGAATCAACATCGCCACCATTAGACTCCGTCTATGTTCCAGTCGATCTCTTTGTTCGTGAATCAAGCTTCGCGTAGTTTGACAAGTGTCCCTTTTCATCCTTAAGTGTTGCAATTTGTTGCCGAGATTTTCTTAATCTTTTTTAGAAGCTTTCGTTGGATTTATAAACTAACCCCATCCACAAGCTTAAGACCTTCGTAGGACAAGTTACCGTTTACACAAACATGATCGCAAAACTGATGGATTGACTGTTTCGTTTATAAAACAGATTTTCTTGTTCAGAGATTGATTCGAAAAGCCCAGTGTTAGTGAGAAGCATCGAGGCATTCTCGTCCTGTTGCCCTTAAATTATTAACGCCAGCGATATCTGTAGGTGTTTTTCATTAGGAGACATAAGCTATTGTTAACGACCAATAATTCTGCTTCTTTGTATCCAATCAGTTCCCCGCGTTTTCACAAACAGTGATTTGTCCTTGATTTGCAAAGTGCTCGTGGAAGCGATTCTCAACGGGATTTAGCGATAAATACTTAGCGATATATGCGGACGTATTGTACAACGGGACTACGCGAACGATTGCGTGCTTCCCAACGGACAATGCGAGAGTCGGCGAAAAACGGTGTTGAATTTCTGTTTATTTTGAAGAGATTTGCTCATAGACAGTTTACTTATTAATTGCGGACCGAAATAGAAAATCAATTTTGACCCGAACGGTTGCCTGTTTTTACGACAAGAATTAGCCTCATCATGGCTTTGTTTCCAAAATCATCAGTATTTTCCTCAACTCGTAATATTTCATCAATCCCAAGTAGACTTTAACAATTTCCTTCAGATTACAATGAATGTTTTGCTCACCTAAGTAACTTCAAAAATTCGCAGGGGGTTAGTTGATTGCCATATGTAAAGTTGCATTGGTGTGAATTTCTCAAGTAGACTTTCCTATAGATCTAGCAAACGAAACACTTGAGTATCTTTTTGAATGCCTCATTCTTCAAAATCTTTTAAGTTTTTCATGCTTTATTGTTTTGCTGTTATTATTATTGTTGTTATTATCAAGTGCTATTACCTGTCTATGATTATATAATAATAAAACTAACGACTATAACCATTCGAGTATATCCTATTTTGTTCTGCATGCGCAACGAAACTTGGGCTACCTCTGATCTTCTATCTTTCTTGCAGCGTACAATTTTATTATTTATAAAATAAAGACATTTACCTACGCCAGCCAAATAAAAATTACCTAATCAAGATATACTTGTAAATTTGGCAGTGATGCAAAGTTTTGTGAAGAGAAAATAATACGACTATTACCTTATCTATTCGTGTCCTAGACAGGCTCTTATTCAGAATAAGATTGGTTGTTGTGACGCCATTTTAGACCCTAGCTGGTTGTGATTCTTTGCTATAAAGAGTTATAAATACATGTATTCTTTCAGGTGAAGTTGCATGGTGAATGGGGTCAGATCGTTATGATTGAAGGGAGAAGACCTTCTGCCGAATCAGACTGCGGGTCGATTGGAGAATTTGAACAGGAGTCCATCATCTACTCTGAAGACAACACAAAATGCGGATGGAACAAATGCAAGCCAGAGGGACTGCAGAGGCTCAACACTCCGAAATGGTTTTTGTTCTTTCTAGTCTGCTATTCTGCTGCACAAGGTACGATTTGCCACAGTTTTAGCTTCTTGGTAGCCCGATTTCACCCGTCGATTATTTCGAATTCAAGCTTTACAGCCGTTTTCATCTGGGGAAACATTTATGTTTCAAATAAACGCCATCGGCGTCTAGTCAGCCCTATAAGGTTTACCCTGGTGCTCACTCGAAATTCTGGCTAAACATTAAGTTTGTGCAGTTCCATCTAGAAGTTGACATGCTGAGCAAACAATTTAGAATGTATCAATGGTGATAGAGAATGTTGTGACAAGCCACCAGGCATTCAACGTTTTGTTTATTTCTCGGCAAGCCACCAGGCATTGTCACCCTGAAAGGTCGAGTTTAAAAAGCAATGCGAAAGTCATGACCTTCTAGGGTATAAAACATTTAAGGATCAGGTAAACGTTGCATTGAAAATTGTTTTATGCCATTGCCTCAATGAATTTCCTCAAACATTGTATCTTGAATGGTCCATAATGCTTCACCGGAATTTTTAAAAACATAACTGTGAAATGATGGAGCAAGGCCATAGAATTTTATGCTGAAATAACAAAGTCGAGCGTGCTGCGACGAAGAACAGATTTTGTCGTACATAAGGCTCGTTTGTGAATTGAGATTTGGTAGAGCACTGCTGAACCAATCAACAAACCAGGTAGTTGGTTTATTGAATGCCGTTTAACCAATCAAATCAAGAGAATGCTCCACATTTATTACAATGTCGCTTTAGGAAGACACCACAACCGACCGAATTTCTACGTTTTGGCCTGACAGAATGCTGGTCACGGCATAATTTTTGGGCAATTTCAAAATGGTTAACTGACTGAATGTTGTTGAATTCGGTCACAGGTTTATGACAACCCTACTTGTCCACTGAAAACAACCTGCCTCATTCTGTTAAAACGAGTTTGTTATTGCCTGGAGTCGTTATTTACTTTTGAAGTCCAGATTATATGAGCATAACAAGACACAGAAATGATCAGATATATCTTGTCCCAGCCATCTTTTCTACGGTATCTCTGCTATCTCTTCTACGGTACGCACCAGGCCTAAAGCAGCCCAAATCATGCAGATCAATAGTCCTTTATCTGCAGGTGATCTGTCTTGTCAATTACTTTGTTTACTGCCTTAGCACTAGTTTTTCGTGTTGTCCAGATTAAGGCACTATTTTTGTACAAATTGTAAATCACCTTCCACCTGTCATTAAAACTACCTATCAAACGCGTATCTTACAGAACTGATTTTACCATAATAATTTAATCATATATACAAGACAGCATAGTTATTTGTAAATGCCTGCTTCTTCTGAGGACGTTTAATCAGTATCTTTGCCATGAGAGTTAGCAAAAATTGCCATGAAGCTGCAGCTTGCGTGTATGGAAATTCTAATAATCATTATCAATTCGAAACCCTGATTACAGGCACGTATAAGCCCCTCCGCCTACGCGAAGCAAACGATTCTGTTGCATTTAAAATCTTTCTGTTGATCGACCAGTGCAAACACCGCTGATTGATTCTAAAAACTAATACCTTCATCAGCAATCACCCGAGGCATCAATAATTTACAGACGTTTGGCCTAAATGGTTTACCAGCCGCAATTTAACATGTCCATCTTTGTGGCTTTCAGCCCCTGGTGGGTGTCCAGTGGCTCAATGACATTGTTGTTGTCAATTATGTGTTGGCTGAATATCTCCCTGAATAGCCTTTCTCACTGCTCTAATGCCTTAGGTATTTAGTTACCTTTTTTGACATTAATTTTCTACTGGTTTGTCCTATAGATCAGAATGCTAAGCCGTTTACGTTATCATTGATTTACTCATCATTGAAGTTTTTGGAATTTAATGTCTTGATCTCCATGAACTTTCACGTTGATAAGCCTGGAAAATCAGAATTGATTGATAATAAAGGCGAATTTTAAAATAAAAGCTGGTTGAAAATAATAGCTTTATGTCTTTTTGACAAAAACAGCCGGCGTGAGAAGTCGACGCTGGTTTTCAAGCAACTTTCAAGCTCCAACCCCTCCATCCTTCCCCCTCCATCCTTCCCTCTCCATCCTTCCCCCTCCATCCTTCCCTCTCCATCCTTCCCCCTCCATCCTTCCCCCTCCATCCTTCCCCTCCATCCTTCCCCCTCCATCCTTCCCCCCCTCCCCCTCCCCCTCCATCCTTCCCCTCCTCCCCCCTCCCCCCATTCGACCTTACCATCTTTTGCAGGTTTAGTTTGTCTTGAAGTTCTGGGTGTGGAAATATTAGCGTGCGCGGCATTTTAACCCCCTTTCGTAATGACATTGCAGTGAATATGTTGTCGTTGCTGCCTTAATATCTCCATTATGGATTCAATCATTCTCATGCTCCTGCGCAGTGACATGATCGCCTTCGTTTCAGGAATGATTGTACAAGGCTTCACAAACGTAGGCCTATCCACATTGGAGAAGCAGTTCAAGCTCAGTAGCAAGGAGTCTGGTACTATTGTAGCAGCGAAGGAGATATCGTCGCTGTTGCTAATCGCTTTCTTGAGCTATTATGGAAGTTTTGGGCACAAGCCGAAATATTTGGCCGTTGGGGCCCTGGTTACCGCATTCGGAAGCTTGCTGTACGTTCTCCCGCACTTGCTTATAGGAGAGTACATACCAGTTAAAGACATTGGTGCTTTTAAGAATAGGGGTGTATGTCTTGCTTTGTCTTCCATAAACAGCACGTTAGAGACAGCGCGGTGTCACGTTTTGGGACAATCAGAATGGTACTATATGTTCACGTTCATTTCTGCTAAGCTGCTTCTTGGGGCCGGAACTGCTCCGCTTTTTACACTCGGTGCTGCGTACATCGACGAAAACGTGAAGCCAAAGGTTGCCCCAATATACCTTGGTATTTGGTATGCTACTATATTTTTCGGACCTGGAATCGGGTTTGTCGCTGGTGGATCTTTGTTGGAAGTTTACGTGGATCTCATTCAGGTATTTGAAATTTGCGTAAATTGATACTTTAAGCCGAAGACTCTGCCTAACCTATAATAATTTTGGAAGGCTCTTTTAAAAGGATTACTCCCAGTAATTCTGCTCAGACTTGAATAACATTTACTGAAACATATACCCATATTGTATTGTAAGTTAACGAGTATATATTCAGGCATTTAGAAGACAGATTGCTTAGTGCTGGAACACTCGAGGGCTCCATTTGCACCTGCACTTAACACTATCTTCTCCTTTGCCCAACAGCCAGTGGGGCTCAACCTAAGTCCGGACGACCCCAGATGGATCGGAGCTTGGTGGCTGGGTCACTTTTGCGGAGGCCTGTTGATCTTCGTCACGTCGTGTGCCCTGTTCGCCTATCCACGGCATATGCCCGGATCGAGGGCCTTGCGAGAAAGGGCCATCCTCGAGGGAAAGATCCGCCCGGAAGACACGAGAATTCAAGGAAAGCTAAAGGAGATGGCACCGGCTACCATGAGCTTGCTTAGAAATCCGACCTACATGTTTAACACCCTGGCAATGGCCTGCTGCACGAACATCGCAACCGGACTCGGGCCATTCATTGTCAAGTACCTGCAGTCCCATTTCGGCGCCTCCAACGCGAAGGCCGGTATTTCAGTGGGAATGACCTTGATACCGGGCACGGCGGGTGGCATTTTCATTGGAAGCGTCCTCATGAAGCGGCTGAAGGTCAGAGACTCCTGCCAGATTGCTGCAAAATATTGCTTCATCTTCCAGCTGTTTGCCGTTGGCAGCGTGGCCTCGTTTCTGATCCCCGGCTGCGAACCGCCAAGGCTAGCAGGGATCCATCAACCGTATTTTGGAAGGTGGGTCATACGAGGCTCTGGTTTCATTTTTAACACGTTGCACCCTTGAAACCTGGCTTTCTTCTTTTCATTCTTTGTGATATGATAAGGTTTCTATTAGGTGAGCTTGTGTTGGTATGTGTATTTTTTTGATAAATGATCAAGTTCTTTTTGTCTGCCTATCAACGAACGCACTAGAAAAGATCAAGGAAGAAAGAACTTTGGTTCCGATTTGGATGCAGAAGGATCAGCCGTTTCATTAGCAAATTTTTACCATACGGTTTCTCGGCGGAGAAGCGTCATTTTAATCTGATGCATCTAAAAAATGATGAAATTTTCTCTGGACAGTGAACAGTAATTCGGTGGCATTCATTGTAGTTGGAGAAAAGGCTCTTCTTGTGCGTAGGAAGCTGGAAAGCTTAGGATTAGACACATTGATATGCTGAACCTATAGACAAAACCATCTGAAAATGTCCGTTTATTTGTTCGAAGAAACAGAAACATGTCTGCTAGCAGCTAATAAGAAGCAATTTAATGGAGGATCACTCGTTTGTTTAACGTTTTCTGCCAACGCTTATTTTTCTATCACTGTGTCATGTTGCAGCCACTCTGCTGCCAGAAGATGATCGAGAAAAGAGTTTTTGTGAATTGCATCGTAAAAGCGGGCTGCTTGGTTTGGCCCAGCGAGACATAACAAATATGAGCAAAACAAAGAACAGCTTTGTGAGAATCCATCTTCCAAGTCTGGATTTCAAGCTTGAAATTTCGACATTAATAAAGGAACATAGTTCAGCTTTTGCTCTAAGGGCGTTGTCGTATGGTGAAATCGATTGCCTGGCTTCATCTGTTTGGAGTTGGGTCAAAGTAGAAACTGGACAAAAACTTTGTTATTTTGGCGGGAGAGTTCGATGACGTCAGATTGTATTTAAGTCAAAGCGTTGAAGATGGGTTTTGAATCGAGCTTATGCTATCATTTAGGGAAACGTTGAAAAATTTCTCCTACATGCAGAGTTGAAAAGTTGGCAATGGTGGAATATTGGAGCTTTGTCTGTTGAGGCCAATTGGATTGTTTTGATGATTTTGTCTGCCGTAAATCTTTCATAGTATTGGATAGGTTTATGTAGCTGGATAACGGATAGGCAAATCTCCATTGCGAAAATTGTCGCTTTTATACTGACGATTTTATGGCACATAATATCCAACTCACAATAGCTTGGCATGCCAAATATCTGACTTAACCGCTTTAACCTCGTTATTTCTTCATCCAAGAAAAGTAACTCGGCTCGGCCATTTTGCAATATGTACACAGGAAGACCAATTCGCCGGCGAAAAAGCAAAAACATTTCGCACAATTGAGATTTGCCTTATTACAACCGGAATGTCTATGTGCAGATATCTTCAGCCTATTCACATTTAAAGAGCACGGAATTAGGCCTTCAATGACGTCAAGGAAGTAATTGGGGCGAAGAGTGACTGACTGGAGCGCCTTACTGACAATTTCTAAGTATAGTAGAAGATTCTAGGTCGGATTTCAGAACCATTCGGTAGAGGTCAAAGCTAGTCAAAGCATGGCGTAAAAAGATTAGACTGTGCTAAACAAGCGAATTATCATGTCAGTGTGCAAGCTTTGATGATTTTGTTTTAAATTCAATTATCATCAGTTCGCATTTTTGCACAGTCGTACAAGATTGGCCTAAAACTTGCAGTTTTGCAATCCTGCTGGATGCTGTTTAAGTTTCTGATTCAATTGTGATTTTTCCAACACATGTTTAAGCCATTTATGGCCATAATTGAGTTATATTGATCGCTATGTCTGAAGTTAATGACTTTGTTTAAAAACATTGATTTGCAAGTTCTAAACTACAGCTTTTCTGCTGTTTTAGTGATCAGGTTGGGAATCTGACGTCAGCATGCAATGCGGGCTGCTCCTGCGATGCGGTCCAGTTCTCCCCTGTGTGTGGTGTTGACAAGCTCTCCTACTTTGCCCCATGCCACGCAGGCTGCCACGCCAGAAAAGATATGCACGTGAGAATTCTAGTTCTTTTATTTATTTTCTTCAATCATTCTATATCGAGGAAGCAACTTTGAGAATAATTTTCATTTTCAGATTTGTACATGAGATTTAAAATGTACATAAATAGGTTCGTCTGAAGTTTTTTTAGTCAACTAGAAACTTTTGATAATAAGTAATAGAAATATACTTTCTGTCTTATGTATCTTAGTTTAATTCTCGCTTCTTCTTTGTTTACTTCCATTTCTAACAACTACTGGTTCATTCTTTTATAATCTTTCTCAATTTTTCTAACTGAGCCATCCTCCCCAAATAGCCTTGGAATCGACCATTAATCCAGAAAATTTAAGTGATTTATAACGGCAATTGCGTCGTGCTTCCTAAACGGAAAAATTTATTTTGCTTCCCGGATAACTTTTGTTGTTCGTGCTATTTTGAAAGCAATGTTGCCGCAAATGAATGCCTTGCGGCAATGTAGCATGTAAAGTGTTTAGCCTTTTTTGTGGTCAAGGTGGTAGCGTGACCTCGCAATTCTTTTTGACCTAGAGACGTATTCATTTTTCAAGTCAAGAAGCTGAATTTTATCGTACATCAAGTATTTAAAAGCATTCAGATCAAACGCAAAACTCTGAATTATTCATGACTTTAGTTTGAATAGGCTGTCAGAATTTTGTCTTATTAAACTCCAACAAGCTCCGTTTTCTCACGATTTGTTGTCCTATGCGATCATGTTTCAAAGGTTATCTGATTTTTCATATCTGGGATGCAAAGTTGCACGTCATACAGGTGTAATTTCAGTGTTTTCCTACCGTAAATCGCTGCACAGACTTTGCATTTGGAAAGTCATCTATGCAGCTGTTATGAGTGGAAGACGTGGGACTAGCAGTTCCGTTGAAATATATTGAAACTGTCCGAGGTTGAAATTTAAGCAGAAAGTGTTTTAGCGGCATCTTGGCAAGTTATAGATAATGTACATGCAAATGGATTGTACGAAGTTTAGACGTTTGCTTCGGCCTTTGCACCCTGAATCAAACATTGGAGCAAAGTCACGGAAATATAACATTTGCACAGTCACTGACCGAAGGCAAATCCTCAAAAAATAATAGAAGCTCTTATGGCACACTTAAGCCACGCCCGTTTTTGTGAGAAAGGTTTGCCTACTAGGGTGTTTTGTGTGGGGGAAGTTTAACAACTTTTCAAGACCCTGCATAGGAGCTTAGATTACATTGAAATGTCTAAATATCTAAGCAATGTCTGCCCCTCTCTGTTAAAATTGAGTGAAATGAGTGAATAGTGGAAAGTTAACGACAGACTCTCAGAAAGTTTGCGTACGCAGCATTTTGGCGGTGTTAAACAATGACGTCATTTCACAACAAGTAAGAGGTAGGCTTGACACTTAGAACTGTGAACATGTCCTTACAAAAGAGTGCCACAAATGATATATACCAATATGGCCTTTTCTGCAGTCTTAATTGACGCTGGCTTTTGTTTGAAGGGATACACGGACTGCGACTGCATCAACCCGAAGCTGAATGCAACCCGCATCAACGTGACCGGACAGACGAATCCCAAAATACCGGAGATCAGTGTCCAGGTTGTTCCTGGCCTATGTGACCGGGAATGCGGGAGCATGATCCCGTTCCTGGTTGGCGCCCTTCTGATTCTGCTTCTGAGCTTCATCAGTGCCATTCCAAGCAAGATGGTGGTGATGAGGTGAGAAAACTTTCTTCTCTATTGTGGTAAGAACAGTATGTTATACTGAATAGTCGAGCTAAAACGGGAGCTGGAGATTTAATTTGATAATGGAAACGGAATATTTGTCACGGGTATTTTTGGTGTTCCGTCCGTCAGGGATAAGCCATAGTTCTGCCCGGCAAGCTACTTGTTTACTTACTGGCTTGCTTCGTTTTGATCAGGTTGTCTGGTCATCTGACGAAATGCGAAGGGGGCTCTGTTTCTTCCTCCGAATCCATGTGATTGGATCTTTCGCGTGACGTATACTTATGAAATATACAAGTATTAAAACCTATGCTATAGACATTGGCGATCCTTTTTGTCATGAAAATTTAATTTTAATACAAAACAAACAGCACCTTCGTCGCGACGTAGCTAGTGTCCATCAACACAACTACTTTTAGCCATGTTTTTTATTGTAGAGCGCTCGACATGTTTTAAGTTGCTTTATCAAGTGTCCCTTGTTATGTGGTCATCAGACAATTTTATAATTGTCACAAGAAATATACAGACTGACACTAGAACGTTTTCCTGTCCTAACCGACTTACAAATGATTTTAATACGGATCCCGCACAAACTGTTTCGCTCTGTTGTATTAACACTGTTACTTTTATCGACTAATGAACGATTTACTGTTTCTCAACCGTTCTGTTTTCGAAGTCATTTTAATTTTCTGCTGTATAGGAAAATGTTTCTGTGTACGCGCAGGGGAAAATTAAATGGTGTATTTTTTCAAAATGTCCCTCCTTTGTTCCACTTGTGGCCCTAAATGCTCGAGCATGCGGCCCTATTTGGAGTGTGAAGCAAGATGGATCCTAAATTGGCACACAACGTTTCACTTTGTCCTGCAGGTGTGTTCCGGATAACGAGAGAGCGTATGCGCTTGGCGTGCAGTGGATATTTCTGAGTCTGCTCGGCTCAATGCCTGGACCTGTGTTGTTCGGCCTGTTCATTGATCAGTCATGTGACTTATGGGAGAAGACATGCTCTGGAACCGGCAATTGTCTCCAGTACAACAATGTCAAGCTGAGTTACATGCTGTTTGGTGCAACTGGCTTGTTTCAAGGTAAGCCTGCTTTCACCATATACCTTCCATTATGCTTTGATTCATTGTAACCAAAAATTGCCATCATTCTCCTTCTTCTATTATGCACAACAATGCACTACTTCATAAGGAAGTTATCCATGTTTGTGCATTGTGCTTCATTTCGATGGAATTACATTCATTTTTTTAAGAAATACGCTATAAGAAACGGTAGGCTCAATTTTGTGTGAGTTAAAAAACAACCCTACGCAAATTGAAAATACTAAGAACTTTTATAGTTTGCAGTTTTAACTTCCCAGTTGCCACTCGAAAGAGTCTAAACACTGAAGATTACTGTATATTGCAAGACCACCTGACATGCAGTTTGCATTCATTCTCTTTAAATTTGCATACCAACTTTGTCTCAGCTGGGAGGCTGCTCCTTATCTTTTTTACGATATTTGCCCATTTGAGGTATCTTTCTGTGAGTGGAGTAGTGAAAATTTCTGGAAAATATTGTTTGCAAGTTGTGTGGAGCAGGGTTGCTGAGGGACTTAATAATACAACATCGTCCACCATTCTTCAAATTAGCACATTCAATTTAGGAAACGTAATAAAATTTTGGTAGCAAAATGGCCAGAAAATTTAAAAAACAGACCTTAAGAAACACCGGACCTTACTTTCTTATAAAAAGGAGTGTTTCACGTAAAACGCTTCTTTGAAGTGTTCTACTCTGTAAATAAAGAACAACGATAAAAATGGACTATTTTTCTTGCTAAAGTTTTGTCGGCTGTTTTCTACCTGCTGTCTTGGAAGCTGTATAAACCCCTGCCAAATGCAAAACAGTTGTTGGACGATTTCGACGACTCCAAAGGAGAGGACGAGGACGGCAGGAACTCAGTTACAGTTTCAAACATCACCGAGGGAACTGTCGTCGAGGACCTTGACAACAACACGTTTTTCTCTAAAGGCATTTTGCCATTGGTTCAGCCCGGCGTTATGAACGCGAAGCCGGTTTTCATTTATGAGTCGGCCATCTAGATTTGACTGCGTTTATTTAGAATACGCAGCAGAGGCTAGTTAAGACAACGAGGTTTATTTACTCGTGCTAATATACGCTGCGTGGTTACAAATGCTCTCAATACACTGTGACTTGGTAAAATATTGTGGGTTTGATGACAACAGCCTTACTTTAGTATGACAAAACTGCAATGATCGTCGTTTTGTGTCTTGATGATGCAAAGACATTTCTTTTGGTGCACTAGGTGCTATACATTGAGAAGTTGATTTTTATTTTAACTATCAAAAAGTTATCTTGAAGAGTTCAAGCAAATGTTTAAGGAAATGCTTTTGGAGGAAGACCCTTTCCACCAAAAAATCCATTGAATGGGAAATTGAGATAAAGAATCTTTATTTTCTAAACAGCAAACAGCAAAAGAGGATCTTTATTTTCTAAACAGCAAACGTCTTGTTGAGCAAGACTTCCAATTTTTTTGGCAGCAACGTTGGAAAAGGTGAACAAAAGCCCGACTATTCCAAAAGCTAATCGGTCCTTCACCCTTAATTACGCCGTTGAAGGCCTTTCATGTCTTTTTACCACCAATTCTTCGTCAAAATTGGCAAGGGTGAAGTGTCTTATTATCACCTTAGGCCTACGTTTTTCGGCCACTGTGACTTCGCCATCCGCCATCTTGCCGCCGTTCGTAAAGTCTTTTTAGGCAAGTTACTTATTCGGTAGGGCAATTCACTCAGCCCTTGCCATTTTCTGATTAAAATCTGCAGTGTATTCAGAGTATCTGTGTCGGCGATTTTTCATGTTATCGGGTTTTGTGCAGTGATAAACTAAATGTAAATTATGCTTGTTTGATTGTTTTGTTATTTGACCAAAAGTCTGGAGGGTGGATGCCGCTCTTCCAAACGAAAGTCGACAGTAGTATGTATCAGGGTATATTGTAAATAGCAGTTTTTTAGCTTCAGAAACTGTTATCGGACCAGATAAGAACTCTATTGCAGTAAAACGATTTATTGACAGAACAGTTGAATTCAGAGAGTAATAACTTTTTTGACAATTATAATGTTATGTTGGCTGAAACTCAAATCAGCACACACTGTCAAAGACTTTAAGAGTGCTTCAAGCAAACGTTTTGTGTCACGTGACTGTTTTCTTCGTTGAGGATGATTTCGATTCATAGGTGTGCAAATCTATGGCAGAATGTTTTTTAACTCGAGACACTATTGGCAAGTCGTAATGCCGAAAATCCCGTCTCCCCCCTGATGTTTTTAATTGTTCCCTTAAACCTCATACCAGCTGGTATATAGAATCTCTTTGGACAAATGCATGCGTGGATGTCCGATGCATGCGTGGTGAGACAGTCTTTCGCTGTTCCGGTCTGTCTTGGAGCTGGCCTCCATTTCAACTCGGTCCTTAGAGCAAACCTCGCTTCGTTGCCATTTGCTGGGATCAGATGTGCATGTTGATTGATTTCCAAGGAGCTGATGTATAGCATGTTAGGATCAATCATTAGACAAGTAGGGTTATCTAAACAATATAGAGGCAACCAAGATTAGCTACCCTTGATTTGTCATTAGTTAAAATTACGCAAAATGGAGCCACATAGCGTTTTAACCAAAGCTCCACAATCCTGAATAGGTTCGATTTAATCATAGACGTAAGGCTAAAAAGACTGACCGACCCTCCCCAGCCATTTAATCATTACCCTCCCCAGCCATTTAATCATTACCCTCCCCAGCCATTTAATCATCACCCTCCCCAGCCATTTAATCATTACCCTCCTTAGGCTATGGAAGGCACGTGCTGCTGTCTCTTATTGTGTCGTTCGTGTCACTTCAACAGCCACCTTGCTGAACATGAATCTAGAAAGTGTGATTTCACTTTCAACATGCGATTGTATTTGGTTATCAATAGAAGCTATAAGTCCCTGTTTTGTATATAATTTAATTGTCCTACTTAAGATAGGCGTTAAAAATATAATTTTGCGTTTTCGTATGTGATACCAAATCTGAGTTTATATCGAATAGCCCGTTACTGATTACCTGAGTATTGGATAATATACAAAGATTAAAGTATTGAACGTTAACAGTGTCTCTCTCGGAATCGATTTCTAAGCGCTTATGCTGGTCCCAAGCAGGCCACACCATATCAACTCCTCACCCCCTCCCCTACAAGCAGCCCCCAATTTGATGGAAAGTGAAGCCAAATGCACGCGAAAGCACACAATTCCTACCCAATTTATAATTGCTTTCTCACTCTCCGCACAACCAGAAAATCCATATCTTGTTGCTGTAGAACATATAGCCCTATGCCAGAATCCAAAGAAAAAACGAAGTTTACACGGGCTCTCTAGAAACAAATATTCACATACGCTAATTTCACTTTATAACAGATATATATATATATAAATTATTCATTCAAAAAATCTGTATGGAGCATATCCAAGTTAGAAAATATATTCTTGAGTAAAAGAGGAGGTTCTGACATGCCACTGGGGGTCCTGTTCTTAAGTCTTTAGCATGGATGGACAAAACGTTGTGTTCATTGGACTGGAGCAGAGTAAAATAGCCATTTGCGTATTGTAGATGTTGCTGGGAGAAAGACAGACATCTAAGGGGCAAAAGCTAAATGCAACTTTTGAAAAATCAATTGCTTGTTTGGGGAAGTCCCAAAGCGAAAGGGACAACGCTGCTCACTCTTTGAATAGTTTTAAAAACTAGATGATCTGTGTTGCGTAATATATAAAAATGTTTAAATAATTTGCTCTTGCAGTTAAGCTGCTGTTGCATCACAGATCCTCGAAATCAGTGTCCGGGTCGGTTGAGGTGCCATGGAAAGAGGAAACTGCAAGACAAAAACAAATATGAATATTAAAAGGGTTATGAGTTGGCTGATTCTGTCTGGCCTAATGAGGCCTAGACGTACACTGTCTCTTGTGAGATCACGCTTTCACCAACCAGGTGATGAGAAAAAGCATTTCGGTTATCTCGGTAAGTTTGCACTGTCTACTGATAATATCAATGAAAACGCTCTTCTTGAGCGTGAATTCCTTGACAGAGGAATTGGCTCGCCGTGAATGTCTTAATGGTAAAAGTATTTAACATAACGTACCTTCAGAGCCAAAATCAAGAAGTGAATGCATCCGCATATCTGTGTCCATTGCATTGCTGCTGTTATCCTTGGTAATATCTTGAGCATTCTCGTGACATTTGTCTTCCCTATCCGCTTCTGTTTCCTCCTCTTCTATCGGCTCAGCGCTGTCTGCCTCGTTTTCAACCATTATCATTCGCTTCGAGTGCGAGGTTAACGGCTTTAAAATCGGCAATGATTTCGCCTGTTTTACTTTCTCCTTTAAATCTAAGATCCTAACTATCGACTTTGCTTTCTGCACTGATTTATCCCATTTCTCTTTATAATTCGTTTTACTTCTGACAAAACTCTTTTTTACAAACGTATACTCTTTTCCTTCCTCCGGCAGGCCATACGCGTAGCGATCGACCTCTGGCGTGTCCAACGCGGCCACTGAGACGTACGTACTACTAACTCGCTTCTTCTTCTCACTCCAGAACTTCTTTCTCACGTTTTTCAGCTCGTTCATGTTTGAAATATTCCTGTTATACCTCTCCAGCGACTGCTGTTCACTCTCACACATTTGTCGCTGGACCTGCGCGCGATGTTTGTCTCCGATGTTCTTTTCCAGCTGCTTTTTTCGCTGTTTATGAAAGGCAGTGCTCTTGTCGATATAAATGCTCGAAGCCTTCTTCATTCTTGCGAGTGATAAATCGCTAAGCAAAAGGACTTTATTGTTTGTTGACTGTCTGGCAGACATAGCCGAATCCATATGCAGACTTAATTGAACAGTTTTCAGACCAGCAGAGTTTCGCAGGTCGGTTTCCAAACTCCTACAGCTGTTTTTCTCGTCCTTCCAGCAGAAGTTATGGCCGACCTCCGGCTCGCTAAAAGTTTTTCTATTCAAAATACTTCGAACTGCCGAAAACCCGAAACTGCTGCGCTCCTTCGCCCCTTCGTTGACAAATGCGGCTCCGTTCCACTGACCTCGCTTCTGCATGAGACCTTGATCAGCAGTTGTTACTATGAATGATCAAAAAGAGGCAAACGATAGTGATTTGTTTGGAAGGAGTGTTAATTGAAGTATGTTGTTGCGGTTGCGCGGCGTGTCTTGTGAACAAGGGGGCAGAGCTCGGAGAAGGGCAGCGGTTGCCAGATTAAAGTCGATTTGACAACAACAAGACTCTACGACCCACCAAAAATCAACATTTCTGAAGATGAAAGAACACCTTCAAACTTTGCAACAAGTTTGGGATTCCTAACTTGATTCAAAAACATTTTGGGTACTTTTCTAGAAACTCTGACGGATGAATATGATGAACACAAAGATATTGACCAATGTGAGGCTCAAAAATGGCAGGAGAGATAGCCTGGGGAAGAGAACTAGGTCAAAAGCAAACGAGTCTGTTTTAAAAGGTTCACGAACTGGCCCAGCCCACAGTATGCAATCGAAGAGTTACCCTAGTCACATCTAAAACAGCCCGTCAGTTGAAACTTTTTAGGCAAGAAAATGAAAGACTAGAATGAATTATTGTTGCCAAAAGCATTCTTTAGCAATTCACTTGCACAAAACAAAGTCACCTTTTGAACCGGACAACCATCCCGATTCAATCAATATAGGCTACACCCTAGTTTAGAACGACCCAGCAATGACCGCCTTTGTTAAACGCGAAACAAACAACATTAACTGATTACCTTCAGATTCGCGTTGCCATTAGAAACTATCTGAAATCGGAAATCTAATCTTTATTTGCCATTTCGACGATGACCAAACACAAAACTGTCCTACTGTTTTTAACAAATCAAAGTTTCAAGTTGGTTTTCAAAATGCGCCAAGAGCAAATTGTATTTGGTAGAAGGTCAGAGCACAAGCGCAGGCAAAGTAGACTCACGTCCAGCGGCTTGTTGGAATGTCTGTCTTGCAGTTGTTGTTGTTGCATTGAGTGACATGGCGGCTTTCTGGGTTTCTCGTAGGTTTCTGTTACCAGCTGGAGGCACCCGAAGCAGGCCATTTGCAGGGAAGTTGGTGATAGGAGCTAACAATTTATGTGACTTTGCAGTGCTCTGCTCTCTCGATTGCACTCTGAAATCAAAGACAACCAATAATGAATAAACCGGTGAATGATTTCTTAGGAAATGTTCCAGCTTGTCAATAGAACAAGTAATGGAAGGGCCGTGTCACACTTATTGTCAAAGCTAAAGTAGAAATAGTGTGCCGACGTTTGGTTTGAAGCTATGAGCATATGATAACGTGTTAATATAACTGATTTGATAGACCTAAATGAAAACAGACAAAAAAAGATAAAGGTACAATCTCAATCAGAACTTCACTTCTAATGTTATAAATATGGTGGTGAATCTTGTAAAGTGCAGGAGAAAAAATAGTAAATGAACTATGAGCGGGTGAATAGATTCAAGCATTCAATCAGGCCTAGAAGATATTTTACGACGTTAAGTTGTCAGTGTGTGTTGCTCTTGTATGTCATAGAGAAAATCACGCGTCGAACTGGGGCCACGATCGAGAAGATGCCAAGGCAAAGAACCAACCGAAACCTTCCCAAGGTTGTGTAATGAAAATTTCTTTCTGTTAATAGCAGCTGGGACAGTCGTCAAGGTGTTCTTGAAAAAAGTCAGGAAGCTACCCACTTAAGAATCATCTGGTGTTAGAGCTCCCGTTAATTAAAAATTCATCTAATGCCTTAGCATTTTCCCAAATGACTCCTTATTCGTGAGATCACAACAGTCAGAAAACGTTTAATTATAAGCAAGAGTTATATAATTTATATGCTCTTGACGTATTAAAGCACGGGATAATGCATCCTTTAAACAAATTAACATCAGGTCAAAGTTTGGTTTCAGTGGCTACAGCAATGAAAGTCAGGCATATCCTTGTAACCACAAAACATACCGAAAAAGGTTGCCCACTGGCTCTAGGGCAAAGAAGCTTCGTGTTGCGAAAATTGATAATGTCGTTTAGCCATTGTATCACGGTTTGGACTAGTGCAGTTCAAACATGAAATTGGTATTGCTGGTGGCACTCAAGTAGGGAGCGTAAGGGGCAAGCTTTTGTCCTGTCACTAAGTAGGGGGGAGAGGGAAAGAGAGACAAATGCTTTGAGACCATCACCCAGTTTTGACCTGGCTCTAAAAGCTACATGTCAAAGCCTAGCGTATTTATATTTGTACAACGGATTTATATCGGGTTTAAACAATATATTCACAATCACGTCATACATTATATCCCATAATAGATTTTTGTCCCATGTGGCGGGGCATACCTAGCAATATTGGTTTCTGATTTCAAGACTATTTACTTTCAAACAACATCTATTTACAGTCAAGATCGCCATCCCTGTTTTTTTGGCAACGCACCCTCTGTTTATAAATCTGTAAGCAAAGATTCAAAACGTTGTTGAGGGCCAAGACAGAAGCAAACAATCCGAGTGGCATCATGTTTGCTCAGGCCTATTGGTACGGAAAAGGTGATCAAAGAGAATAAAATTTTAACAAATAGCAACCTATGATATATTAATCCCCTCCAGCAAATATTTGTGTCTCTGTATACTAACACATTTACATTCTTTTGTTCTGTTTAAGTTAAGTTGACTGGCTTCGAGGATACATTGAAGTAACCTGTCTAAAGTTATCGACGATCGGTGGGGGTCATTTCGAAGAAACTGCGCCATCACAGAACATTATCTTATTTGCCTCTCGTTTCTGATACAAGCTTTTTTTTATAAGGAACCTACATGTAGAAGGCCGTAATATTTAAAGAACTCATACTACTAAAAACGAAATCCCTAAGGAACTTTTCGTTTACAAAATTTTTTATAACTGCAAGCATCAAGAGATAAAAAGCCCGTTCCCGCATAGTCTATCTCGCCCCTCTCTCTATTGAGTGTTAAGGCTTATTGATGTGCAGTGAAAATTAAGGAACTTTTAAGGAACTTTTGGTACTAAAATCTGATGACTTGAGATCTACGAAAAAGGAACTTTTTGAACTAGGCCTTGTGGTAGGTTCCTTATAAAAAAGCGTGTATTGCACATCCTTTGAGCAAGAGGTCATACGTACTACTTGCAAATAAGACGTAACTGAACCGTCGTCGACTCAGGTTTGGCAACGTGGAGCCAACTCGGACTTGTCACCGGTTACATAGAGAACTGGACCGGGCAGAGTCCGGAACATTCGGAGCGGGGAAATTGATCCTTGTAAAACAGGCTGCCGTTTTGGCTTTTCTGCCCTTCTGTTCAAATTCGCGTGCCTAGAAAGCCATAAACCACGACATGCAAAAATTGGGCCAGCTCATCTATCGTGTAGTTGCAACAATACTAAACCCAAAAAAATTCTATTGACACCAGAATCCGGGTAGTTCACGTCTTGTAAAACTGCCTATCCCGCCTCGCGTGGTCGGTCCTTATCCAGTTGAACTGAGATTTTGCAAAGTCAACTTTGAAATAGTCTCTTTAGAAGCTCTATCAGAAAAAAACCTTTGATGCTTTGTGTCTGCACATTCCGGTATGAGCTGGGTCATCATTCCTGCTATCACCTCGTTTTTAGTTGACCCTGTTAGTAGTCTGGTCCGATCATAAGCCTAATTGATGAGTCATTGGTTATTACAACGAAGACAGAACACAGGTCTTCCTATTCTGAATTCTTTAGAGTTTTTAGAAGTCATTCCCGAGTTCACAACGGTTACGAATTAACACACACTTAATTTTTAACAGTAGGACCAACTGCATTTTGTTTGAATATAACAGTGAGTCGCCCTTCTTTCAGCCTGCACTCAAAGAAAAGCAGACATAAGCCTTTGAATTCGTTTAAAGAACTGTGGCTATGTTCAACATCATTGTACTCAAAAGATTGTTTTACACAGATATGCACATAGCCGAGGAGCTTGTCTTTGTGTACAGTGGGCCTAAGAAATCAACTACCACGGAGTTTCTCGGTCAACCTTGGCCTCGTACTTAATTGTTGTGATGGGCCAACTATGGCCAATGGTTAATCTTGATTCCAGATAATCATATAGTTATTCTTGCGCAAATGCATATTGGGTTATGGCAGCCAGGTCATGTAGAAGAGGGCCCTTGAAACCAGTTAAATTTCATCAATGTATTTGGTCGTCACATATTTTCGTTGTTTAGGATTATAAAAAGTTTACATCATATTGTAAATTAATTTCTATGAATATCCTGCACTGGCAATAGATTTTCGAATTTTTCTTTAACTTAAACTATTACTATTTACGCAGCTGCCGCTTTTCAGTTTGTATATACAATTAAATATTTTGCTAGTGTTGTGATGCTTGAGGCCTTCACTTTCATACAGTGTCAAAGGCGGCTGAACATCCTCTTTTGAATGGTACGCTGTCTCTTAAAAGGAATCAGTTTAAACCAACTTTCTAGAAAATTTATCTCTTTTTTATGGTATTATATTTTGCTGTTAACACGGCTCTGCAGTAGGACTGTACACTATTCGCTATGTTTGCACGCGTCGTAAATTTTTCCAATATTCATGGATATCTCAGTACATATTTATAACTTCAGAATAATGTTGTAAATATGAAGCTGAGAGATGTTTAAAATTAAGCGCATTAAGGGTCAGTATTTGATGAAAACACGACTAGGCTAGTCAGAATATTGTAGGCGTTTTCTCAATCTCCGCACATTTAATTAATGTGGCACCGTGTTTAACTAGAAGAATCAGAAGAGCAGAAAAAACTGTGCTTCGGCGTGTAAAGTAAACAAGTCAACTGTGCCTAAAACAGCGAGAAGGCTTTTCCACATGATCAAATACTTTTTTAACAAGTCTACAGACGTCGTCTGTTTTACTTACAACAAAAGCGCGCTCTACTAACCTTAGTTTTGAATTCAACGGCTTGACTCTGAATCTATGGGTCTTGTTATCGTGATACGAGAATCCATTGCTTTCCATTAGAATCTCCTAGCTGTTCTTCGTCATCTTTTCCTCGTTGGATTGAGAACGTGCATGGCACAACTTCATGCTCCCCCTATTCCGCTTATTTACAATGCACGCCGTTGCTATGCGAGCAGATGTAAGGTAAACCACAGGCTGCCTTTCTTTCATCAGAAAACTGAAGGCAAACTTTCCAAACTTCAGTGTTTACAATGATAGGCAGGGGGTAGAGTCAGTTCTATTCTCCAAACACAGGCAGCTATAATTTCTTCTTCAAATGGCCCGTTGAGAACAGACATCTGTTTCAGCCGTATACTGTGATTTCTCATTTTACGAACATTAGGCTGATTGCAGGATGTGATTAGTCAAGAGCTTTTAATGAAGAGCGTAATTATTAAGTGAAAGAACAATGGCGCTCATCAGTTCTCGTACGAACCAGGTTTGTGTTCATACGCTCAAGCCCCAGATAAAAACATCTGTCATATAGTTTTCACGGATCACCTTATCTCATAAACAAGGACAGACATGAAGGTAAAGTGTGGGGCCCCCTCCACCCCTATAATTTTTTCCATTTTATGTTGCTGTCGACAATGCGTTTTGCCCAATGCAACAATGTCTGCAGAGTTCTAATCCGTCTTCAGCGAATTTATCGTTTTTGCTCACACAAGGGCATCCGATGTTTTCTCTCCAGGCAAAGTCGAAGAAAAAGGAATCGCGTTGCACAACAAAACAAATCTTTATACAATCACCATATTTTCCCACGCTCTATTCGCTCGTAAAAGGATCCAATGACACCGTGTTGTGAAATTCGTTCAAATATGATTGATCATGATGCAAATACACGTTAATGGATTCTAGTGAAATCCCGGTACTTGTATTATATGTATTTCTCCAGATTTGTTACGATCTAGGGAGAGACAGGGGCGTCAGTATCCCTCTCGTCCGTAGATGATCTCATTCTAATTCAAATTTGCGTTCTCTGCATATAGGTTAGTTTCACAGCACAATGCATCAGCTGGTGTTAATCACATCGAGTTATATTAATCATAATTTCAATATGAGAGCCATGGCGTTCCATACAGTACCAAGAGCATATGCATGACCGCCTACGCGAAACCAGGGCAAACGTCAAACGGTTTTTCTCTACACCTACAATCATAGATACTACCTCTTCAACATAAAGCTACGATGTATCTGGTGCATGGAGTTGTGAAACAGTGTGGGAGAATCTTGGATGAAAACTTTCGCGTTACAAACAAAAGTGATACAGACAGCAACTACAACATGACGGAGTGACTGAACATACCCCCGTCCGCCTAGCTTTGTATGTACAGTGTCATTGGCCCTCCTCAATTCAAATGAACTCGAGCAAATCAGCTTTTTTCAGAAATGATTTGCTAGATTTCTGCCTAAAGTTTACTTTTCAAAGGACGGACCAAGAAAAGAATACAAGGTGTCAAAGCGGAGGACCGCCGCGAAAATGCCATTCCTTCGCAGAATCGCTTGAGAGCTTATTTCTGTTCATGATAATGGAATCTAGCTTGCGATTTGCGTTATATGTTAATCGCAGATAAGGACGTGGAATGAACGGCTTTGTATCTTTGTTAAGAAAGAAGCACGTCAGACATCCCAAGAAAGTAACAATGCTCTTCGATCGGTTTGTTTTCCAACTAGAAATGGTCGTAGCTTTGCCTTGCACAATGTTCCAAAGTCCAAAAAGTACTGGCTAATCCTTTGGTGCATACCGGAAAATGGATATACATTTCGAATCATTGACTATCACGAGTAATTGGTGTAGGGACAAGAAAACACGAAATTGCGGACCAGGTAAAAAACGGTTCAAAGCTATTCGCTTCATTAAAAAGACCTCAGTTTCTTATTCCAATGTTTTTCAACCTTTTTCGAGTCCAGGTTCAATTCTTTATCGAAAAGGTCACCAGGCACACCATCAACCAAAAACTCAAAAATGATACTCTATAGCTGCCTATATTAACAAAATTTACATGCCTATAAAATTGTCTTGAATAAGAATCAAATAAAACAATTGCATGACCATTATAGCGCAAGTAAACATTCAATGGCATCTTCATGACCTTTTGATTCTTCACTATCCGATTTACTTAGCTAATTGGGTAATCGCGTCTTACCAACTGTTTATAATCATAAGATTGTCAATTAGGGGAGCCCTGTGTGTGTGCAGAGGCACCACCCATTAAGGTTGTAATTTCACTCCGAGCCTTAAAGATTAACCGTAGCCCAGCTTAAGAGGGATAGAGATTGAAATTCAGTGTGGCGAAATCTGGGACAGCGAAAAAGCAGCTAGCAGCCTGATGATTCGACATCCAAGTTCTATTAACTTCATTCTAAATTGACCCACCCAAATATTCATTAACAATGTTTCCTGACTAAAAGTTATATTTCGTTAAAGTATTGTGGTTCTAAGCGAGAAATAGATCTGAAGTCTGACTAATAAAAAAGTTTCAAAGTACGTTCTGTTTTCTAGAAACAAAGTAGGACCTCTGATTTATCCCTAAAGACTGCATCATCGCTATCAAATAAATATTTTCTCATCTATGTGCATACATAGAATATGATTTTAGCTAGAAGCAAGGGTGAAGGAGTGATGGTGAAGATTTTCTTTAAGGAAATGTCATTTAAATAACGCGTTCAAAAATATTTTAGTGGGAAGAATGAATTGACCATCTCGATAAGAAAAGATACCGGCAGCTCCGAATTCCTTGGCTTTGGCGAAGTCGAGAGTCTGGGGCTCACTCTGCAAAGAAACTCCACGAAGAGTACGTGCGCCACAGGCAGTAGCTGTTGACATAAAATGATGTGTGCAAAGAATGAGGTGCTGTCCCTGGAGAAGATTTCCCTGCAACGCTCATTACATTCTCTTGATTTCATCTACTAATTTCCCATCTAGCTTTTCTAAAAGTCAGATATCAACACACCATCTGCTCCAATACTTCCAGGGCCAAAGAAAAAACATTAAACATTTTATGGTCTAGATAAGAGGCGGATAGTTAATACAGAATCCAAGTTAAAAACCTACAAAAAGCTTCAGCTATAATCTTTAAATTGGCCTAAGCTAAGGATTGCTCAAAACAAAATAGTTTTCGTTTCAGTTTAGTTGTCTCATGTATTTTTCTTCTGTGTTTTAATGGCATCAGAACAAAGCTATAAAGTTTCCAGTGAACCTGACTCAATAACTGCTGCTATGGCCATATGCAAAAGGATTCCATCAAGACATAGCCACAGACAGTCGTATAACGTGATTTAATAAGGGCTACAAAACATCATTAAAAAGGTGTCTCACACAATTGGATCCCAGTTTATCAATATTAAATAATTATTTGACACATTTCCCACATTACAGAGCTCAGACTGTCGGCTAAGAAAACCTGTCGGACCATGTTAAAATGTGGAAATATACATATATCATAAATGTTGTACAGATTACAAAGTAGCTGTTAGCAGATATAAGTTAATAATCAGCAAAGTCCCCATTTCTTATCTTTGTCGTAATTCTTTGTTGTAGCACACCAATATTTAGAGAATCCAGTAGTTGTACAAGAGTGGTAAATCTTCTTTTTATAAATGAACGGGAAGACACAGCAATTTCCATTCGAATTTCCGCTGTGAGCTCTCTTTTCACAGGGTTCTAAAATGTACAAGTTGTGTGTAGTTAATAAAAGACATTGACGTAAAATTTAAAACAAATTCTTAATAGGGGAAAACGTCAGATCGTCTTTGGAGCCAAGACTCACAAATTGAATTTATTTATGAATCAATTTTTTGTTATTTCATCAAAAACCCTACCCTGGGTACTAGACTAATTGTATTTAAGGTTACGGTAAACGTTTTCAACACGAAAATTGGTTTTTCCTTCCTAAAAACCAAATTGTTCAAGGAATCTGGGTAAACTATATATCATTCGATGCACAGTCTGAGTATTATTTTTAGCAGAGTATAATAGAGTATAATAGAGTGTTGTCACTCTTATTATGTATATGGTTTGTCTGGTACCTAGGGTGCAAACACCAAAACATTTTCGTGTGTAGCAAGATGTATAATAATTTTTCTGCAAGAAGACCCATCTTAATAAAGATTGTCTCTTAATAGAGGATATCTTGCGAATACCAATTTTTGCGTAACAAGATATATCTTCAATAGAATCGTCTCTTGAACACAGAGTACCTTGTAAACATGACTTTTTGTGCAACGAAGCTGATCAACAATGAATATTGTCTCCCATATCAGCAGTCTTCTTTTTGATTCAAGGTTATTTTATCAACCAAAATTGTTTTCGTATTAAAGATGATCCAGAATGTGTTTGCTTCGAACTTAATTAGAATATTAGCTAGCTCTAATGACATGGCTACGATATAAGCGGACACCTAATGAATAAGTATTAGTTCAGCTGTTAACTTAAGAGCCACAGATGACAAATAAGGAGGTTAATGATTTAGAGAAAACCCACGGACACTACACAGACGTGATAATAAAACTCTTCTCTTCTATGAAACACTGGGTACAGTGGCGATAAGGGAATTAGAATGGAGGGGTCCGACGTTCCTCATTTTTGGAAAAGATGGTTTTCCCTCCTTGAGATTTTCCCAACAATGCAATAGAATCAGTGGGTGGGGTCTTAGGCAGATCCAGTAGAAGTTTGAAATCAATACACCAGCAACACAAAATACACTCAAGGCGTTGCCCCTCTTTTCTAAGACTCTAAAAGGGCGTAGTAACAAACATTTTTCTGACCCTCCTCCCCCTTTTCAGAAGCTGCGTACGACCCTGACTGGGTACCCTCTGTTCTAATTCTTTGGCCTCTCCGGCAGTTGGTCAAAATAGAAGCAATGAAAAGCTACCACATACCTATTGAGCAATCCTTAACCGAAACTGTAGTGGCATCCAGTTTGATTCTGCAGTAAGCTGCGTTGTTGCTGTAATCCGATTCAGGAACGTTCCTTTTCGGGTTGACGTTGATGCGTATGTTATACTCCCCACTGGCGACATCTGTGACGTCAATCCACTGGCAGTCGATGTCGTTTTTGTAATTGTCCGCGCAGCCCACGGATATCGCCTGGTCGCCTTTGTTTTTGCAGTTGTAAAACTTCTTGGTGCCTGCATCGCATTCAGAGTCTTCCAAGCAGAAGCTAGCTTTGTGGCCCTCGGCTATCTTTTCGTGCTTGTCATCTACGGTCCAAAATATCAACAGTAGGAAATGCACCCAGCTACGCCTTCAACTTGAATTGAAGTTTTGGACTTGCTCGTGAACTATTATTATTATTATTATTACAATTATTAATTTCTTTAAAGTAGGCGCTGAAAGTAATAGCAACATCACAGCTAATAAAAGCCTACTAAAACAAAGTGTGTCGATCAAATTATTGATCACTGTTAATGTGTCGATCAAATTATTTGATTTTTCTCAAATTGGTCAAATTGAGTGAGTTGATAAGAAAAAGCTGGATCAGGGCAAATGCTTTAAAATTGTATCAATATCGAAGTATTTCGCATACACGAAGGGAACATTTCGCATACACCTGATGAATCCACGTTTACGTGATTGTTTTGGAGGCTTATCTCTCTCGGCTTAGCTCTCTCGTCTCTCTCTATTAAGTGTCAAGGCTTATTGATTTGCAATGAAAATTAAGGAACTTTTAAGGAACTTTTGGTACTAAAATCTGATGACTTGAGGTCTACAAATAAGGAACTTTTGGAACTAGGCCTTGTGGTAGGTTCCTCATAAAAAGATGCGTGTAACTCCTCTAATACCACCGAATGCAACGAGAAAGGCGGGCTAAGATTCAAAAGCAGCATTGTTCCAATTCAGCCATGGCATATGTCCCTGCCTTGCAGTGTTCACGAGCGGCTTACCTACAAGATCGAAGTCAGCAAATCGTTCCATGGAATGGTAGTGGGCATGGCATTCGTGCCACTGCCAACTGTCTTTCTTGACGTGCGGGATAAAATCAGCAGTCCCGCGGTTCCAGAACCTTGCGCTGAAACGCAGAAGCTTGCGCGTGTAGATCTCGGGATAATTGTGCATATACCAGTTTGCTGTCGATGCGAGGCAGCCTTCATCAAACGAGCAAACAAGCTGGTTAAGGTAGGGGGTCTCGATCTTGAAGCTTTTCTCAAGGTAGTAATAGTCCATCACCAAGTCAGGAGCCTCTGTAAAGATGTAAAGCAAGAACTTGATGTAATGCTATAGTGCTACATTACCATGCGAACGCGACTCTGAATAAAAAAGAGGCAATATTAATAGAGGAGTCTCTCTCTTAGCATGGTTAGGAGGTATGGATTATTAGTTTAAAACGTAAAGAAACTGGAGACGATTTGGTTTGATTTATATCGGAGTGTTTTTTGAGGATTTCCCATCAAACAGCGAAGTGAGCTAATACAGTCGTCTTATGCCTTTACACTTCAGCAGAGTTCAATCATTGCGTCTTGACTGTATCAGTTCCTCAAATTTGAAGGTTGCAGAAGAATAAGCCTTGATTAGTCTTATGATTTTTAACTGTTAAATTATTATCTGAAAACGCGGGTAGATAGCCGTCATTCCGTCAAGGCAGCCGTACTGTGGCCATCCCAGGAATGTTTATCAGGTTGAATGCACAAATCCCAAAAACATGCGGTGAACACATTGGTCGTAATGAAGAATCTTACTTTTGCTGCACTCAACGCTGCCATGTCGTAGTACCGGCAACTGCCACGGAAGAACCCAGTATGGTAGCAGTCCTTCAAGGAATTCTCGTCACCAGAGCATCTTACGTTGTACATCGCCAGCTTATCTGCAAAACCTAAGGGAAAAAACAGTCAGTTTTAAAGCATATTGATCTAAATGTCTTATTTTAAGCCTGATATACAAGTCTTATATACTAAAAGTTTAAAGTCTTAATCATGTTATTAGAGCTTCCAGGCCTTATGTGTCTTAATTAAAAATAGTTTAATTTCAAGGCACAAAGGAGCCCAGGCCGATTTCCTTTGATTGCTCGATTATTACCCGCCAAATGCTGGGCAAAAATGACCTTTTGGGGATTGATTATATACTTCACGATAGATCAAACAGGGACAACGCAGTATTCCATGCTGCCTTAAAGTGTCCTTTTACAGCCAGAGAGTGTCCTTCTGCAGCCAGCACGCCCCCTCCCGCATTCTAAAAACGCGTTCTACGCGTTAGGCTGGAGCTTATCATAATGCACGGATAAAGCATCTTGCATGTATCCAAGATTTACGATTTCAAGGCTAGCAAGGAATCCCTACCGAATTTGCTTGATGAAAAGCCACGAACGGCAAAGCCAAGGCCCAACTCCTTGCAAAGCACCTCCGCAGCGGTATTCCCGAATCCTATTCCGCAGACACCATACCATCGGTCGTTGACTTTCACCTCTACGCGACCAATCGTCTCATTTGGACCACCGACAATGCGGAACTAGGGGTGGAACAAAGTATCAAAATTGGTCCTTATCTTATTGTAAACAACGAAGTTAAATATAGAATGCTGCAATTCCTTTCAATAAGGGTAACCTCAGGTGAACGATTTTTTAAAATTTAGTTTTAGTGAACTTCAAAAAGGGGTGATCCAATTGCAGAATACTTTTGAGCGTAGTTTGAGATTGCAAGCATTAAATTTATAGCAGAACAGTTCTTCTTGTTTTTTATTTACTCAAATAATAAGTGAATGCTACAAATGGGTTCAAATATATTAAAAGCAGGCTGTTTCACAATCCTTTGATAGTGACTGATTTCCTCTTCTACTTGGGCAACATGCGTTTCAAAGCTTTGAGGCCTATTTTTCTTGCTTCAATGGAATAAAACACAAATATATAATCTAAAAGGATAAGAATCGGACGGAAACATTACATCGGGTTTCTGTGCATGTGGGTGGTGGCACCGGACTCCAGCGTCTTCGTTGTGTCCACAATCCGAATTCTTCCAGCCTGCGTGTCCACACGTTCTGACGTCACTTTCACTCCCAGTACAGTTGACCTCATCCATCCATGTCTACAAAAATATAATCACTTATTTTTATCTTCATCAACACCGACAAAAAGATAATTTAAATACACCCAACTTATGGTACTGCAATTTCTTGCTATTGTGAAGTTTGGTACCAATAAACATTTTTTCACAATACAGTAGTCAAAAAAACCAACAGGACATGATCTTATTAAATTTATACAAGCTTCCTCATTACTTTGTGATTATATGCTGCAAGTGGTCTACCCGGGTACCAGACTCAGTGAGCTTGGTCCAATTACAATGGGACAAGTTTGGCAGTACCTGGAGTACCTTAACAGTCACTTAATTGGGTCGTTATGAAGGGAGCAAAGAATTGGTGTCCGACTCTCTAGAATCATATTCGGTTCACAGTGGTGGCGCACGTGACTACCCAACCAAATCAAATGCCAAAGGCCCTTTTAGCCTCCTCCTAGAAACGCCTCTCAGAATGCTACTTGACTTGTAGTCGATCAAATACTTTAGAAATTAATTGTCTCGGTTATCTTGAATGCACCACAGTTTGCTTTGAAAAACTGATTCGAGTTTGGCTGTTAATGGATCCACATAAAGGTTATGGCGGCACCAATGCTATCTGAAAAGGGATTGAAATCAGATTTACAAATACCAAGAAAACCCGAAGGAGGAGTCTAGAATGCCAATGTTGATTTGGAGACAACAACCAATGACACAAAATGATATTTCAAAATAGCTAAATCAAGAAATATTTCATTGGTTAGGAACACCCAAGACTGTGAATGGGTTTGAAACGAGACAGATCAAAGTGTCATTCTTGATTCAACGAGGAATTCTAACGATATAGGCTAATCATATTTCCAAAACGTTGATGCAGTCAATTTTCAGGTGGGCCTCCTCGAAGGCCTTATGTATCTCAATGAAAAAAGTTTAAATTTCAAACACAAAATAATTTTAAGTGGCTTTCGGTCCCTTTAAGTGATCACATCTAAACCCCTCTTGTCACATTAAAGTACAATTGATTGATCATATTTCCAGCTTGATTGACTTTTTCCAGTACCTATCGCAATTCAACGTTTTTTCCTTCATTTCGAAAGCAAAAAGTAAACGTGAGCCAAAACTCTAGCGGCAATGAAAAAACATCATTTGTGACCTGCAGTTGCTGCGCAGCAGACCTTCGGAAGGAGCAAAAGAGCTATCCTCGAAGGGCCAGGAAGCGTTTAACGCCAATGACATAAATATTGAACTTACTCTGCCGAATCCAGCCCCGAAGCCAGAATTGCGGACTGCTTCATACGCCGTCCCAAATCCAGCTTGCCTGCAGACAACATTCGCATCCTTTATGTCCCAGTTGTCGTCACAAATGGTCCCCCATACACCGTCACGGAATACTTCCACTCTCCCTTCCGAATAACGGTATCCAGCACGTAGGCGTATTTCGTGAGCCTGTTGTTAGATCGAAGTAATGATTTGAAACATAACAGTGGAAGCCAATTTTTAAAAGAAAAGCTTCCCTTGTTATAACCTATATGATCTTTTCCTCGTTGGTAAGATCTAGGTAGATGGCCACATGTTTAGAATGGACCCCCCTGGGGTAGTGGGTTGCATTCTTCGTATATGTTCAAGATGTTTTTCCGTGGCTGGGCTTTCATGGAAATGACATTTACTCTCTAAAAAATCCAACATGAAGATTAGCAGATCTGCTCACCATGTTTAAGACAGGGAACAATTATGGTCATTTTCTTGCTGTTGTCTATCAAGAAAAGTTGAGAGAGGTCCTTTCATTGCAAAGTTAAAACAATTTTTCAACTTTTAGAAAGCTTTAATGAAAATATAGGCATTCTGCCATGGTCAAAGGCATTCAACATTCGCTTAATCATTGACCCAACGTCCAAAGTAAACGGCAGGAGCGAATTACGAGATCAAAAATCTAATAACCGTACTTGGGCTTTAGATTTACCTGTATGGTGGCTAAATCAATTTGATCCCCTCGGAACATTGGAGATTTCTTGCACCGAAGGTAGACTGGCTTTCTACTGCTGCACTTGTGAGGCCCCCAGCCGGCGTGGTCGCATTCCACCAGCGTGGACTCGTATCCGGTGCAGCGAAGACTGCGCATCAAGTAGTAAGGAACGGCCTTGTACTTCATGCTTGGCCCCTTGCCCACGCCTTGCTACAAAATACAATCAACGGCTGTTACGAGGCTACTCCAAGAGGACTACTGCTCTAAAGCGGTCGTGAATTTGTAGGGCAGCACGTTGTAGACTGGCAAAATAAATAAACCTTGTGTCGTTTATAACTCTTTAGTTAGTTGTCTTCGTTCTTTGTTTCTTAAGAGCGATTTTGTTAGATAAGCTCAAGGTACGAGCTTTACTATATATAAAACCCGTTTCTAGTTTCATTATTAGTTGGATTTCGGATTATTCTTATGAGCTCGTAGCTAGGAAGATCGCCTTCTCTGGATTTTAAGAGAATAACGTTCATTGGTACTGCTCTCCTTTACATAGCCTGTTATTCAACCGATCTAAGATCCTTGTCTTTAACTAAAGAATAACAGCTACACTTTTGCATTAAAATCCCCGTTTTACAAAACATCTTCGTTTTCAAAACATCTGAGAAACAAAGCCCTTTGCTTGGCATTTCTAGGCAGTTAGCAGAAAACATGCTTTAACAAGCGATAAAAGCAGGAGGACTTTCGAACAAGAAGGAGCTTGCTTAACCAAATTATCAAATTAGATCATTTCACAGAAATATTCCAAATTTGCTTGCTAGGAATCTTCAGTTAAACTCCTTATCACCAGAAAGTTAGTTTTTGATTCTGCTCAATACGCTTATCATTTCATCCATTTCCCACATTTATATACAAATTGCGGTTTTTAATAAATCTTGTCTCATCTCAACAAGATTAAAGGTTACGCTTCTTCAAAATTCCAGTCTTATTAACAATGAGTGTCAAACAGGAATTTCAGAAAACGACTACACGAAGTCTTCCCTTATAGGCTATCGTTTACGTCTGTAACAAACCATATTCTAATTGAATATGTCCACCAGATACTCTTTAAATAGAAAATGATTGATGTTTTGGCGACAAAAAAGGTGATCGCTCTTTCCAAAAGGGCTTAACTTATATGAAAGAAGGCTTATAAAAAGTTTACTTTGTTACGCGTGGCAAAGAAAGAGTACGATTAATTAGGTGGAAGCAATATTGCACTCCGTACGCAACCTCACTCATCTTGTGCGTTATGAAGTGTGGTTGGTGAGGAAACTGCAACATCACAGAGAGAGACGGGCGTGGGAAAATGGCCTAAAACTTTAGGCACCTCTCTACTAGCCTCAAACTAAAGCTTCACCGGAACTTTACATTGACTAAAAAGTATATCTAAATACAGTTAAGTCAGGCATGCAAGGTAGAAATGAATGAAACATTGAAGGTAGGAGAGCCAGAAAAAGTTCAGATCCTGTTGATATTTCGAAAATTGAAGTTATCCGGGCAAAACCTGGCGAAATTAACATTTTGATTTCTATATTTAATATTTCATGCTTTGAATGTATTCGGTTCGACGCTTCAAAAACAAAACGTTTTCTGGTAAAAGCGGCAATGAAACTAACCTGTACGTCGGGGAATCCAAGATTGCCACAGGCAACGTAGGCATCCGCTGCTGTCCATCCATCTGAGCAAATTGCACCCCATCTGCCCTTGTGCCGCACCTCCAAGTACCCATGTGATATGTACCCAGTGGTATCGCTTCCAATTAGACGGAGCTCTGCTTTAGCACCTAAGTCAACAAAGCATAGGCCAAATCACTCGAAAGTGGGGGGTTAGTATCAACTAATGGCCTAGCCAAATCAAGATGGCTGACCTGTACCAGAAAAGTGGACGATGACCATGGACATAAAAACTGCCAGTCAAAAACCTATTATAAACAAAGGCATTTGTCTTCATAGCGGGCAAACAGCCTGGCTACAGTGATGAACTTTATGCCTTTAGCTATTAACTAGGGGACGATCCAATCTTGTTGCATGTATTGCTGTTTGTTCTTCCGCAGCTGAAGATACCAAATTTATGCAATACCTAAAGTCTGCTATAGAAATGTCTCCACTAACGATTGCAAAAATGCAGCTAGTTGCATCGCATTATAAACATTCCTGGAGAAACATTTATATTGTTGTATTACTATGCATGGTCTATGGTGAGTATTAATGTATGTCTTGGATTGATTCTTATATACGCTATCACAGAGAAGCTGGGATAAGACGCGTTTCTCTATTCCTCTACCTACTGGCCTATTAAATTGCCCTCTTGCTTTAAGTAACTGCTCCATAAACGCCCCATTCAATTGTTTCGGGATATGCAAGGACACGTTTAAAGAAGCCAGAAGGTCACACACCGCACTAATTACTTCATAATCATTTAACTTAGTGACAATAAAAGCTAATTCTTTGGTTTACTTAAGACATATCGGTTCAGGTCGCGTTATTCGATCGCACCTAAATATAAAAGCAGATATTACGCAACCATGAGAATGTGCACGACATGCAAGCGATAAGGCCCATATCTCAGACAGTCAAAAGCAGATCAGGATATCATGAAGGTTTCTCATTACATGATTCTGTGAGCCAGCTGCCGTGTGGTTTTTTCAATTGGAATTCCAGTCCATTTCAAAACAGGACGTAACCCGAAGCAGCTCCAGAGTTTGTGTTCAATCAGTTATTTTTTACCAAATATTAAGATTTTACTATTTTTATGTTAATCTCGTTTTTTGTATGGAAAGACATCTTTTCTCGTGGTTTATTTATCTGTATTTTTTTAAGATACTTTCCCGAACGCTATCATTCCTGCAAATAAGGGTTTGGGAGAAGGGGAGCTGGTCTCTTATACAGGAGGTGCCGCTAATCTAAACTCCATTCATTGAAAGATCCATTTAGTGGAAATGAGCCTGTAGGGTGGACGGTAAAGGGTAGAGATTTGAAAACGATATACGATGATTTCATCTACCCTTTTAAAATTCAAGAATAATAATTAGCGAGAAATTTATCAGCAGCCATTTATCAAGTTTAGGCTTTGCTGCCAGCTCTGTGGGTGCCATTGTCCCGGCGCAAATTGGATTTCTGACGGTGCCTTGTTCTCTCCTTAGCGATGCCGAAGATCGGTTGGTTAACCAGAGTTTCGGTAACTAAACTGGCAGCAAAGCCAGTGGTTTTCAGTTGCCAAATTGTGTTTCCTGGTCAATATCGAACTTTTATTGTCTGACTAAAAGCAAGAGCTTTGTGGCCTGAAAGGTTAGAATAAGTACTTTGCGGCCTAGAAGGTTAGAACATGTGCATACAATAGGTTCAATTGTAAATGGTTCCCTTTCCATTAGTGATCTTCCTTTTTATTAGTTTTCTTAAAGTTACTAGTCTTCTAGTAGTCTTAAAGTTACTAGTCTTCTAGTAGTCTTTTTAAAGTAACTAGTCTTCTAGTAGTCTTTTTAAAGTTACTAGTCTTCTAGTAGTCTACTAGTCTTCAGACGTCTGTTGCTTAAGTTAAAATCAGCTCTTCGAGAACAACACCAACAACAGGCAGATTTGATCTGGGGTATTTTTGGAACATCTGGGGTATTTTTAAAATGACCGAAAACATAACTTTCCGCGGGCAAATTTTTGGCAGGTGAAATTGTCCACATTATTCGCTCTTTCTGTCCCAACAGCTATTGGCACAGTCCGTTACTTGTGGGAAGTTTTGCAACATTCTGATTACTAAACTTAACAATAACTAATCAATATATGCAAGCAAAATCATGTTTATCGGCTGCAAGTTGATGGGTTGGTACTCTTTTAAAGTTAAATAATATATATCTAATAATCACAGATAACGACCCCGTGATTCAGATAATATTGAACAACATTGACATTTTTATCACACCACGATCGCTGTTTCAGTATGGTTATGGAACTAGGTTTGACTATTTAATTAGGTTTAGCCCCATTTAAACCCACACATCACATCCAGTCTCTAGGCTAACTTTATTTTACTGTATCAAGGTTTCCGTATGCGGCATGTTTGATTTTTCGCAGTGGAAAGAATGACAGCGAACAACAGCAGATGAACAGCCCCATTGACACTTATATCATTCCGTGACTACTGGCACACATAGGGTAGTACTTTGACCAATAACATACCCCTGTTTGTAAAAAAGATTGTTTTGTACATCAGATTAATTGTTGTTGTTGTTGTTGCTGCTGTTCTGGACTTTTCTGTTGTTGCTTGTTTTGTACAATGGGTTCTGCACGCATTTTTAATAATCTTCAGCGTAGTTTGTGCCTGGTTTTCTGAGTCATTGGTGGATGAGAAGGCTTAGTCACTTTGTTTAGGCTGGTTCATTAGTAATTATGTGATTTGCTGTACTTTTTTCGTCATTTTTTTAACTCCGTTCAAAGGAAACCAAACCACCAACGGTTACAGATGTCCTTCAGTACTTGCTGTGTCTGCATTCAACTAAATCACTATTTACATTTATATGAATAGCAAATTACGTGGATACAAAAAGGAACATTTACCTCGCCACTGGCAATGGAAGGGACTGGTTTGGTTGAGCCCTTGTCCGTTTCGTTCGTACAAATGACTCCTGCTTCCTCATTTGGCTTGCAATTATGACTTCCAATTTTTCTACTATAACAATACCCAAGGTTCGTCTCGTGTCCATAGCAAAAGAGGTCATCTAGCCAGTAGCTGAGATTCGAAGAAGTTGGATACCTGGCCCTAGAAAACGAAGTGAGCCAATGCATTAGGCTAGTTTTGCTAAAATGATTAGGTATCGGAGGGGGTGGCTAAGTATCAGATGGGGTATTAATAATACATCAAATAAAATACACCACGCTCTGGTCAATGGAATAAAAACTACTTCACTTAGGTGATGCACTCCGTAGCGAAGTGTGGTCACGTTATTCAATAAGCCTGCCTTTATGTATACCTAGCCTCGTTTTGGATCAGAAATTTATGTTTAACAACTTTAAATGCAATTGTTTATCGTCTTTCAATCCTAAAGGTGGCTTCTCTTATGCACTAACATACATGGCAGCAATATTTGATGCACTGATAGGGTGGGCAGAGCATCACATTTCTAGGTCAATAATGAAACCAAAAACAGAAAGCAACGTAGAAGAACATTGAGGGAATTTGGTGGAAGCTTGGGAGATTCGAAGGAAACTTGTTTGCCTTGGAAGAAGGATTGCGTAATTGTATTACATAGAGTAATTTCATTCGTGTATCTTCACATGAAGACAGGCCTGTAACGATATTGAACTTCATCGTTGGAGGAAGATGGATGTTCCTTTTTGTCTAAGTTCTTTTCCTGGATTATAATAGAGACTAATTCATCCTTCTGTAAAGGTAAAGAAATTTCGTATGATAAAGAAAAGCTTTACAAAAATACGTCACTTGGTACATTTTGCTCAAAAAAGGCATCTTGTGTGAGGACCATGTTCAAGTGGCACATGTTGGCATTAAGGTATCAAATGTAGGGTGGACAGAGAAAGATGAATTGTCTTTTGGACTAGAAACGCAGGGGGGATATGATGCGGGGGCAACCTGAAGGTAGCTAGCGTAGCGTAACTAGAGACACACGAGTCACTCGTTGGGGTGAACATAACTCCGCCTCTAGAGGAATCCAGTGTAGCTATAGCCGTCCTGAAAGGCCCTAGAGAGACCGAAAATGGCCAAACCATGCACATTTGATAACTCGTGCAAATGCTAAAAATGTTGGTCGAGGCGATGCTTCATGGGATTTGACAGTGCAAAAATGTTCGAGGTTTCCACCGGAAGGTATGCGGTTAATCTCTTCACACCTCGCGAACTTCAATCATCATAAAATCGACATTACAACCTCGTGCTATCGAAAACCTTCATACTGGTGAATGCTTTCATTTCCTGTCCTGACCAGGGTCCTCTCACATCATAAAAAGGAGGCTGAAATAATTTTTGGAAACGAAAGCATATTGAATAACAAAATTGTGGCTGGGAATGAGTTACTTCGATATGACCTCACAACGGCCTAAAGACTGGTGAGTCCAGAAAACTAGACTTCCTGCCCTGCATATCCAATTCAGAATTATGCAGCACTTAAACTGTTGCCAAGGGTTACTGTTCTCAGATCGTTGTTTACTTGCGTGGTCAGTTTTGCAGGTTTACCCAGATTTAAACATCTATCATCCTGAAGGCGAACTTGGCTGCTAGACTACAACACTCTGAAGCTTGTCAGTGGGGTGATAGGTTAGCTTTACCACAAGAAGAAAGCATCTTTAACCAATTCATTATTCATTATTATTTGCCTCTCAGTTTGGAATCGTGATTAATCGTTTGGAAGAAAAAAGTCTTTATCAAAATAAAATGCAAATTACTGATCAATAAAGTATAAATTAGATGTTGATGAAACTAAGGACCCATTATCATCAGAAAACTTAAATCATTTTATCTGAAATTGTGGTTAGATATGCATCCTCAGAAAATTTGTTGGCGAGAGTATTCAGGTTTTCCAGAGTGCAAAAGACCAAAACCTTTCTCCGGCCGATCCTTTCGTCTGTCAAACCTTCATTACAACTTCTATGGCAATTGTTGTGGCTAGGGCATGGCTAAAGAGCATCTAAGGCATATTCTTCTCAATAGCTCGAACTAAAATATCTTCTGAACAAAATTACCTCCCCTTACATTCATTTACATCAGCATTTGAATGGATCAACAGCCCTAGAACCATGTGACTGATAATACTGTCATTTTATGGGCAATCTTTGCCTTCTGATGATGATGATGATGATGATGATGATTACAATAGTGGTGGCCTAGCTCATGATGGTTATGACTGAGGATGGTTGTGGTGGCAAAGGATGATACGTCAGACCTCCATAGCTTCTCTTTTCGAAGTTTGACCCTAGCACTCCTCAAACCTCAAAACCTTTGATAAGCTACAAGTTGGCTTTTTAGTGGCGACATCTGCCAGTTTTCGACATTACCCCTTTAGCAAATGAAACAATTTCCAACAAGGCTGTCTCTTCAAAATGTAATCTCCGCATTGTTATGTTGCCTGGTCTTTGAATCTAGCCGCATGTTATCCTGATTAGGAGCTGATACGATCCAAAGAAATTCCATGAAGTTCATAGATGATAACCCTAACGAGTTCACTTAATTCACCAATTCTCCTGTCAAACATACGCGGCGTAAACAGAATTTGCTTCTTCGACAGGGGTGGAGTCTATTTTGAGTTTTATAATTCATAATTGGTGTTTAACACGCCGGGGGCTCGTATACTCAAGATATCCTAAGACGACATGCGGCTCTAAAATTATAGAGCTACTTGGGGTTATGCTTCTTGTCTTATTTGCGTGAAAGTTTACCATCTTGGAACATTACCTTAGGGGCTGATTTTATCGTAGCCTACCAACTGACCGACTCATAGGCTGAGATTTTCGAATGATAACGAGGAGAATCCAAGCAGACCATACCTACAGAGAGTCTGAAGTCGCATGAGTTGTCCACATTTTCACCCCGACTTGAATCTTTTACATAACATTACCAACCCGGGTTTGGCTAAACAGGGAATATATGATTGAAACGAGGATTCCACACCAAATATTCACCTCAGATGGCCGGGCCATTCCGCCTCAGGAAACCGGCGTATATCGAACAGGTTACGATGACAAGACCTTAAAAATAGAAGCCGCAGTACCTTGACTGCAGTTTTTTCTCAAATTTTTCCTGCTGAAATATAAAACGGGCGGCGAGAAGAGCATGACGTGGGCATGACGTGGGTGTGACGTAGGTGCGTCACCTTTATAGAGCAAACGCAGATCTTCCTTACTCTAGAGCCAAAAGGACTGTATTTCTAACTTTCTCTAAATTAATAGAGAATCACTGAATTGAAAACTACCTAAACAGCAGCTTCAAAAGAAAAACAGCTATTCAAAAAACAGAACACATCCCACAGCAACAACAGCAACAATCGGAAGGAGGTTGACAAAAAATCTGGTTGTCATAATAGGTAGCAAAGAATCCAAAAGCCCTGAAGCAAAAATGAATTAAATGGCGAGCGGATACAAGACCAAACTTATTGTTGAGATAGCGCTATGCTTGGGGGTGGTTTTCGGAGACCAAAACCTAATTCTTGTAAAACTATTCCCCAATGCCAAAAAGCAAAATGAATCTAAATAAAATTGAAACTGAGATTGATCCACGCTGAAGTTCAAAGATCAAGATTCTACCATCATTGCGGTGCCGTGTCTTTTTGCCCCA
>ML133506.1:0-84958 GCA_003864495.1 Nemopilema nomurai
AACCAATGTACAGATTTTTAGCTTGCTCAATAGTGTAAGTTCATTGCTAGTATATGTTTTGGTACCATATGGTTTTCTAAAAGATGCTGCCTTGATTATTTGTTTTCTTTCATTTTGAAATTATGTGTTCAAAATGCTTTAGGCATGTAAAAATGATTGTTTTACTGTCTGAAGCTTCCAGTATAAAATATTGACTTGAAGTTTATTAGCTATTATCAATTAAACAGCTGTCTGTTCAGTTAATTGTTCACAAGATGATGATTATGATTATTTTCTCATATGCCAACTTTGTTTGAAAAATCATTTTTCTCGAAGTTTTTTGTACTACATATAAATGGATGAGTTTCAGCAATGTACCAATTCTAGATTTCGTTCCTTACCAGAAGCGGTACAATATCTAGAAATAAAGTATACAATGATACAGTACATGGCACTAACATTTTTCTCCTAATTAATTAGTAACTGTCATAATTTGCCACAAAAAATGTTATGTTAATGGCACATGAATAGCATTGCACTTTTGCTAAAATCTTTTCACTTCTGCTGCAGGCGAAATTTCAAAGTTAGCAAAGCTAAAAGTATTGGGAGATGGAAGGAAACAAAGTTCAACATGTCCACTGTGAGCTCCAGTTTTATTTACTTTTTGCTAGTGGACTGAGAGTTAACATAATCAGCGAGGGTAGAAAGTGTTTAACTGATGAACTCCCTCTATATGCCTACATGTCTTATTTGAAGCATCTGTGAGGAAGCATGGCATTTTTTTAAATGCAATAAAACAAGCACACCTTTTATTCTTGATGGGCAGGCTTGCTTAGGATGTAAACATTTAAATAGATCAAAGTCACTCTAATATTGAAATTAAGATAAGCTGCTTTTGGTAATATGTTAATTTCAGTCGGATTTGGTAAGTTCAAAAAACAATTTCGGTCTGAAGAGCACAGTACAAATACTAATCATAATGCAGTTATTATCAGCCATGATATGATGATATGCAGCCTTTTGAGGCCTAAAGCTCCTTCAGAGAAGTTAGATCTAGCTGTTTGTTTAGTATGACAGAGTCAAAACACTTTCACTGGCTATTTGGGTTAACAGATTAGAACATAAAGATTTTTCTTCTCAGACTGTTGACCAGATTAATGGGGTCAGGTCATGTAATTCATTTATTTAATTGGATGAGCTCCTTATTATTTTAACCCGAGGATCTGTTGAGTCCTAAATTTTAGGTCAGGGACCTAAGTTTGAATACTTGTTTCTGTTTTTGACCAAGTATGTTAAAAGTTTGCCATTGGTGCCTTTGCCTTGTACATTTTTTCTTAGGAAAGCATCAATTTGTTGGGTAATAGTTAAGAAAAGTTTGTTGAAGGAGGAACACCGTTGTTAAGGATTTAGATTATCAACCTGCTTATCTTCTGTCATTGCTGACATAAAATACCATTTGCTTATGTAAACAATTTGTATCAACAATTTTTTTTAGAGTTGGGACCACTTTAAAAACAGCATCACTGATTCCCTTAGAAATATTGATATATGGAGATCAAATTTAAAAGCTGTTGAAGGTATGAATTTTTAAAAAGTTGACTTGATTGACCAATCAATGATATATAAGTTAGTGATGATAGCTATTTGTTCAACAGACAAACCTTTTAAAATAGCCCACTCTTTGCATAAATTTTTAGCAATTAGCAAAAAGACGAATTGGACACAATGGAATGGGAAAAATGCAGATAAGTTTGGCTGCATGTGTTCACAACTAATAGTTGACCACATGAGAATGCAGTGTGTAATCAATGTCATACCAGTGTCAAAATAATGTTACAGATGCAATTATTTTCAAGAGCTAGTGACTAATGAATCATTATTCAGCATTGTATTGTCAATTATTCACATAGCGAGATGTTTATGATTTTCCTCTAAGGTTGTTGGTTATCAGAGGGTCTGTATGCTACCAAGGCTAAATCTGTAATCAAATGTTTTCTTTTATGTCAGCAACAAATAGAATTTAATTAAATTCTTCAAATATATACCCTTTTTATTAATGTTGATTAAATTTGTGTCAAGTTCAAAGTTTCTGTTTTTTGCTCTCCCAAAAACCTTTCTCATTTTCTTTTTAGTAGCATTTGATTTACCTAAATTTGAGAAAAATTTTATAATTTCTTTTCAGGAAAGTTTGGTTCCGGTGTATTATCATACTTTCAGTTCCTCCGATGGCTTTTCCTTTTGGATCTTGTCATATCCATATTGGTGTTTGGATTTGTAGTAACACCCCAGCTGTTATATTCCCCAAGTTCCAAGGAAAACACAACAGTATCATTTTCAGGGAAGGAATTCCTTACTGGTGAGGTGTGTAGACACCTGTTAAATATTATCAATAGGAAATTTATGACAAATATGGCAAGGCGCAAGAATGGCCCAGTGGCCAGAGGCGCTGTCTACGGCCCCAAGGGTCCGTGGTTCGAGTCCCTGGCATGACCAAACTTTCACCCAGAGTGAGGAGAGTTGCCAGCTCTCTGTAATTCCAGGCATAAGGAATCACGAGTGTAGACACATCGAGTGGAAGGACCAGGACACTGCTCGATAAGCTTAAGCTTCTCAGTGTCCTAAAAACTACCTTCGAAGGCAAGGTAGAAATAAATACAAAGAAAACAAAAAAAACATTAGCACCAAACACTCCATTCAAGCAACTGTTGACCTACATGAAAATAGCTATAGTTTGGATGTTTTCTACAGACACCAGTGATAAACAGTTATTTCAGGACCACATAGATTTTAAGTGTTTGTGTTTGTAAGCAGGTGCTAAAATGAACAATACCTGCATTCATATAATTTTCCTTCATGTTCTGTAATCCGCAGTGACTGAGAAATGATTTGTTGATGGTTGATTGTTTTAAAACAAGTTAATACACAAAATAATTTTATTCATTGAGCTCATCAATCAAACTGTACAAAATTGTAACAAACTTCAGCTAGCTCAGCTTCGTAATTGATAGTTAATATTATTATATTCAGATGTTTTTAAGACAGCAAAGATCATCTACATAAATGTTAGACAATATTTGTATATAAACTCTGGCAAAAGCATGTTCAGCAGGATAGAGTTATACATATTTTCTTTGCAAATTTTGTGTCATTTGGCTAAAGTTAGGTTTATCATTTGCAGGGTTGGTTCACAAACACAGAGATGTATTATGGCTATTACCACAATGCCACAATAAGTTTGATCAGTTCAACATACTACAATCTACCTTTAGCCTACCTCATGGTAGCAGGTGGCTACATCATGCTGTGTCTCATAATTTTGGTGAGGAGGTAATGTAAAACGATCTTCTGTGAAAATCACATTTGCAATTTGAAAAGTCACTTTTTGAAGTCTTTCAAATGTAATTTGAAGAGAGACTGGCATCTGTGTTGCTCCTTGTTATTTGTCTATTTCTAAATCGAAGTATAGCATTTGATTGACCTTCTAATTTGGTTTGAAAAGTGATTCTATGATCAGAGAATGACAAACTTTGTAAAATAGCTCCATTCTCCAATTTCTGGTCATATTTGCACACTATTTGTTTAACAAAGACAAATTGGAAGGTAGAAAAGCAATTGTTGTGATAAAAAGATTTTTAATATGGTGTAAAAAATACACAGATGCTGAAGGTTTGGATAAGAAGAAGTATAATTTCATAGTCATAGCATATTTGACCATTTGTGTAATTTTCTATAGATATTTGTCTCATTTGCAGTTTGTTTTATATACATTAATTGTTTATATGTTGGGTGAGTCAAGTATTTTACATTGTGATTGGAAATGATGTAGTGAGTAAATTGACAGTTAAAGATGAGTAGCCTCTTGGACAAAACGTTCTACTTGCCATCGGGTTACCATGGAACATTTTTTCTGCTCTTTCGTTTCCAAAGAGGAGGCCGAGAGTCGTGCGAACTGATACCAGTATTTGCAAGAGCATTATAAACAAATATCAGCATTTTCTTTTCTAGCATGGGCATGTCATATAGAAGAGTTTATATAGCGGGACAGGACACGAGAAATTCATTTTTCACGAAAGTTTTCTGTTCATGGGATTATGCAGTCACTCAGAAAACAAGTGCTGTTTTACACAGCAGAAATATTCACAACGACTTCATTGTGAGTGATGTCTTTTTTGCTTTGTTTTATAGAATCCAAACTTGCGTAGAGAGGATCTTACTTTCAAAATGTATTATAGATATAAAAACTGTTTTCTTGATTAGATGCATAAATAGAATGTATTGGTGCACATGAGATGCATTTTGTAAGTAGAAGCAATGTAGAGCTCATAACATTTGAAAGCCATTTTGAAGAGAAAGCAACATTTTGAATAAGAATATAAAGTGTTTTGATATAGGCTGAATGCGTCACTTACTGTATATTGTAGTTGGCGACATCATTTTATTTAATTGCGTGGTTTGAGGTGGTTGTCTGTGACAATTGGCTCCAGAATCACATTTCCAATGACAGCAGAAAGTTGGCTGAAAGGAAAGTTGAAAATGTAGCACAAGCTTTTATTAACTTATTGACAGCGCAATAAATGTATGCCACACCTGAAGTAGAAAGTATTCCAACCACCCATTAAATCTTTGCGGTATATCTTTCTGCACGTCTAAAGTCATACCATAGAAGTGCATAAAGTAATTCAAGTCTCTCAGCTCCACTTTTTTTGCACCATGTTCTTAAAAATACCTTTGTTATCGAATCTCCATTGAACTGAAGTAGTCCTTTTTCTTACTGTCCCAAGAGACCTAGCGAATTGAAATTTAAGTCTACTTTTCCTACATATACGTGTAGCTTTTGAGTCTAGCGTTTGAAGTACGAGGCTATTATACAGTTTTTCGATTTCAGGAGTCATTGAGCGAAAATCAAAAACGAAAAGAAAAAGCTCCAATGAGATTTGCAAGATGGTTGCCCTTCGAGTGACGACAAATTTGATGTCCCTTGCAATGATTGCTGGTGCATGCTATTTGATTTATTATGTCTCAAACGAGTCCACGAAAAGCATGCAGGTGAGCTATTGTTCGTCTTACTATCGATGGTATAGTTTCACGAGAGAGAGCTCGTTAGGGTACCCATTTTAAGTCCTGTGTGTATTCATCCATCGCGAACGGTGAATGTAATTTGAAGCGTTTGTGGCTTAGCAAAGAGAGTCCATCCAGTTTCATATGTGCATTGATACTTACAGGCTTGGAATTTCGTTGCTGGAAAATAGGGGAGAGGAAGTCATTAGAGAGGGGAATGGTTTTGAATATTGCCTAACAAATCAATTAATGTGAGGTTGGAAAGGAGAGGTGGGGTTATTGTTTAATGGAATAGCATAGAGTGTGAGATTATAGTCTATACTTCATCTTTCCACTGTATGGGCAACTTTGTTGTAGTTCTCATGAAGGGATTGACTGTACTATTTATCAGCACTTTTCCACTTCCACTGCTCAGATGTATCCTGGAACTAGTAGCTAATATTTTTGCAAGTTTTAACCAGTTTATTCTGTTCTATGATAAATTTCATCTTAAGTAAGCCTCTATCATTTTGATTGCAGACAGATGCGTTAACAAAGAGCATGCTGCCAGCAGTTTCAATGTCTGCCTTAAATCTGTTGCTGCCATATGCATTTCGAATTATGGCCAGCCTTGAGCAGTACCAGCTACCCAAAGAGACAATAGCAGTCACCCTTTTCAGGTACCGTAAACTCCAATCTGCCCTCAGGCCTCCAATCGTCAGATATTTAGTTACTACAGAAATCGCTGCAGACTTGGGCCTTTTTAATTTCTTGCAAACTATGCTGGAATTACATGGTTGTGCAAATGTTTCTCAGAAGCAGGCCACTTAACAGAAAGCTTTGCAAATCTAGGTAGCCTTTCGTGCTTGTTTTGACTGTTCAGTTAAGAATCATCATTTTGGCTGTACTGTTACCTGCCTTCTTTGTTGCCAGGACTATCCTTTTGAAGCTGTCAACAATATGCGTATATGTCGTAGTGCTCCACACTGAAGTCAAATGTCTGACTGACATTACAGATACAAGCTGTGGTCAGGTATTGCCCGTCAAATCTACTTTGCCAATAATCTGCTGCCTTTGACAGACCGCAGTCAGCTTATAGTTGGAAGCACCGAAGCTTCGTCTTTTGTCACCTTGCTAAATTGGCTTCGTTTTCCCTTCTTTTTTTATGTAGGGATCAAAGATGATTGTGGTATTTTATGAATTAGTCTATTTAAACGTAATACAAGCTACTTATTTGTAGGAACTTTTGACACCTACAAACAGTTTTTTGACGCAAATTGATTGAGGATCATTGTTGTACTATCTAAAACCATCGTTTGTTGCTGTTTTGTTGCAGGCTTTCCTGTTATGCCTGGTAGCTTTATGGACGTAACATCAACAAAACAGCATTGTTGTTTCATTTCATGTTTACTTTCCCTTCGTAGGTGCCTTGCTGGGAAACATGGGTGGGGCAGCAAATATACAAGCTGGTTATTATTGATTTCATATTCTTGGTGTCGGCCACGATCTTTGGTGAATATATAAGACGGTACGTTTAAATACAAACTTGCAAATTCATACAAGGCAGGAGAATCATCTGCCAAGCTGTTTTCCTGTTATCTGACCTGCGTCCATTTGATCTGCTACACGCAATTTCTCATGTTATGCCGAAGTTTAGAAAAGTACTGGATTTTGTGTGTCCTTGAAACGTCATCATCCAGATTTTACTTTATTTCATTTTATACATTTCATACAGCTCATTAAGTTACGTAATTGTTATCAGAATCAAAACAGATAGATTTTTTATTAGAAGCTCTAGCATGACTTTTCAAGGTAGAGCAAGAGTTCAATTGGGAATTTCAGGCTCGCTGGTTCTCAGTTATTTGGTGGTTGAGCCAATTATGCAGAAGTTAATCGTTCTCTTCATTGTGTTTTCTTAATTTCATAGAATAATTGCTGACTACATCCCAGCATGTGAGGGAACAATCGATCGTCCTGGCTTCGACATTTCAAGGAATGCTCTCGACCTTATCTATTCCCAGGGGCTTTGCTGGTGCGTACTTCTTTTCTGCCTGTTGTGGTGCATTAAAGGCATTGAGTCATGGTAAATAGCGGTTTTCAACGGGCTGTTGTCTGTTTTCATGTGATAAATCGGCTTTCATGTGATCAGACATCAACTGCGATGTTAAAACATCATGTGTGCAGTTTGCTTGACAGCCAATCATATTAACGGAGCTATCATAATGACTCAGCAATTTTTGCAATTTGGGTATACGCTTTCCTTTTATCATGACTCAATGCCTTTAAGTAAACAATGTTTTCTTTTTGGTGCTGATGCACTGACCTACAGTACAGTTAAAGCAATCGTTTGCTAATGTCCAAAGCTGCTTGAGAAAATCAAACTATGTAACGTTGTCCCCTAAAAACTAGCTGTATTTTTTTCTGCTTATGTTTTGGCAAACAAAAAGTGTCGTAAAGCAATCTGGCAGCCAAGACAGGAGCTAGGATCAGATGACCCTTTTCACCATTCTCTTCTTTCATGTAATAGGATGTTTTATCATAATCTGTTGGGAGTGCATTTGCTTGGCATTGTATCTTTATACGATTTTATCAAGAAACTGTTCAGAGAATATTTGAGTGCTGGAAATTTGCAGCGATCTCCAAGAGGCAGGTGCCAACAAAAACCACACGAAAATTAATTGACAGAAAGCTTTGTGAACCCTGCTTTAAGTAATTTCAAGCAAATAAGCTCCCATTTCACTAGCAAAGGGAACTTTAGCAGTATAAAAAGACATTTGAGCAAGTCTTCTCGCAAATATGTTCTCGGTTGTGACTCAAAAATGTTTATATGCTTTAAATGTTATAAAATTTAATTACTTATTTTTCTAGATATTATCTGCTATATTACCGTTTATCCTGGTGTTAATGTACTATATTTAGCTTCGTACTTAGCTTTGTATGTTATTCAGTTGGGACCAGTGGCTGTAAAAATGACGTCATCATTCTGTAGGGTTGGTGCATTCTTCTCGCCGATGTTGCCAGTCATCACGGTCATCAAGCTGTTCATTTTGTTTTACTTCAAAAGGGTATGCATCCGTTTGGGCAAAGGATTAAGTATGGCCTAGAAAGCTGATCTATGTACATAACATCTATCTTGATACATTACATCTATGTACATTACATCTATCTTGATACATTACATTACATCTATGTACATTACATCTATCTTGATACATTACATCTATGTACATTACATCTATCTTGATACATTACATCTACGTACATTACATCTATCTTGATACATTACATTACACCAGATGAAATGGAGAACGTTGATGCCATTGAGGCACGCGTGTTTGCGTTGAACATTGCGAGATGTGTTCTTAGCATATTCATGAACAAGCCTTGATGCTGTGTCTTACCCGTTGTAGGACAGTGTTATGAGGAACTGTCGACCGTCCATGCGTCCGTTCAAGGCGTCAAAAATGAATTTGCTGCTGCTGTTCCTATTGAGTTTGATGCTGTTAATGGCTTGCATTGTCATCGGCTACATCATCATAACGAATCGAGGTATTGAACATTCGTGACCGTTCTATTGCGTGTTCATTGGCATCAGAGCATCGTTTGTGGCGCTGCCGTAGGCGATTGGTGCCCTTCTGCGGAGGAGTATTTTGATGCTTGTTCTCAGTGACAGAATTCTCCGTCTTATCTTTACATTTGCAGAATGCTTAAATACAGAACTTCACAATTGCTAGAAATAGCGGAACTCGTTTTTGCATACTTCAAGTACTTTTTCATCCGATATTCCTCAGAGTATTGGCAGTGTAACTATACCTCCAGAATATCATTCCGCAGCGAAAGACGATAACTATCCGGTGTAGTGCAACTCTAGTTAGAGAATGGGATTTTTCATAGGAATGTAGCAGAGTCATAGAAATCATAGAAATCATAGAAATCCAAAAACTGGTTTTGTTTCTAGCTACATTAGGGTGTAATGAATTTTGCAATCTTGAAACAGGAACTTTGAAAATTAGAGTCGTTCAAGCCCATAAAAAGTGCTATGGAAAATACTGTAATGAAATGTGATATAAACTTAGAAAGGTCGGCTAGATCGTTCCTATTGTTGTGATTTTGCATGAATTTTAACCATTATTTCTCTAATCCACAGTCTAAAGCCTTCGACTACCTGTGGACCTTTCAGGTAACTTTTTATCGAGATTTAACTTCTTGCAACATAAGCTCCACTCTGACGTCATCGCCCCTCTTATCTGCTACTTCGAAGTGCGGGTGTTTTTCGATTTCAGTCTCGCACCAACCCTCGTATATTTTCCCCTGATTATTTCATATTCTTCTTCAATGAAATTAAATTGTCTTTTACATGCTGCTCTTTGCTTCCTAGGGGAAAGGACAGTATTTACCAGCTGATAAAGGACGTAATCAGCANTTATTTTTGGGACGGCGTTGTCAAATGTCTTGGCGAACCCATCAGCTTCATAACTTTGGATCCAAGCGGAAAGATTGTCGGAGCTTGCCTCAACTATCGTTTTCAGCCGATAGCCGAGACCAATGGCCGATGGGTGAAGCAAGAGCGGCTTCCAGTCGGGATGTCTGGCCCTGGTATAGATTTGGCCTTCCTGGCGAAGCTGGAAGATGGTCTTGTCGAGCGACTTGCCGCGATGGATTCATGTGCCAACCAGTTGTTGCTTGCGATTATCTGTGTTGACATCGAGTTGCGAGGTCACGGTCTCGGGGTCAAGCTGGTTGACCTCACCATCGAGAAGGCAAGGCAGCTCGGCTATGATTGCATTGTGTCCCAGGCAACGGCGAAGCATCGCAAATTTTGTTCAAACGACTTGGCTTCCAGGTGCTTACTGCAGTGAGACATGTAGACTTTACTGACGAAAAGGAACCCAGTTGCTGACCTGTCAAGATGGCACAGATGAAGGTCAGCTTGTTTTCATGAAGATTTGAGAACAGACCTGGGAAACGCCTTGTCTTCTAGTGCACAACTTGTCTTCTTTGTAAGCCGATTTTGTATAATTAGGCTTTACTTATTTGTGTCAAAGTTCACCTTGGGCCGTCGAACATGGCCTTAGATGCTGCAACCCAAGTTTGAATCTTAATTGGACATTGACATTTTTTTTCATTGTTTTTTACAAGAAGTCTCGCTGATTACACCATGTATTATTACAATCATGTGTTAACGTCTGAAAATCTTCCGTATGCAAATGATGGGAAATGACCGAAAGCTGATAACTTAACTGTAACGGTTGGCTTTAGTGTGTGATATGTTTCGTAATATCTCAGTTGCGTGTTATAGTCACATGTGCTGTTGAGTCTTGTTGTGTCAGTTAACGCCTTTTTAATGGCAATGTGTTTGTCTGTCAACATGTATTGTGACGTTCGCATTTTGTTCTCTTAATTACCTTCCGTTCATGTTTTGTGTGTGCGTTGTTCACTTTAGCGTTAGTCTTCTGTTGAATCAATATAGATAACATCGGAATAGAGTCTCTCTCGTGTTCTACTTATTCGGGGCTTAGGCCCATTGGCCTAGCCCCATCGCGTCGAACTGTCTCTTCACCATCATAAGAAGAACCCGACCAACCATTCATTAAACGTTACATAACGAATCGAAAAACACTTTACGGATGTGAGAAGAGCGTATGATTGATTGGCTGTTAGATGACCAATCAGCTTTCATTTCATGCCTTTTTAAGAGTTCCTGTAAAATTGTTGATTTACGTACAACTAATAAATTGCAACCCAATATGCTGTTGGCAAGCATTTCAAAGGTATGTTAGTAGGCTTAATATAATTTTGCAGCATTTCTTAACCTCGACAGTTTCAAGACTTTAGGTCCAACCTTTAAAAGGTTGGTCTTTTGAAGGACAAGTTGGTCTTTTGAAGGACAACTTGGTCTTTTGAAAGACCATCTCCAATTTCATTTGATCCACACCACAACCGAGGTTTAGGCATAGAGAATCCCTCGCCTGCTGCAATCACGGATTTCAATATATATAGAGAGAGACTCTTTACCGTAACTTTTTGCCATGCAAGGCATGCTAATTTCCCTGTAATTACGGTACCGACTTTTATTGCTTGCGCCCACGAAGCGATGTCAACTCAACGTCGTTACGAAGTCAACGATGCGCAGAATTATATATGAAATGTGTATAAAGATAGAATATAATTCCTATCTTCATGTAGATCCGTTTTTTGTAGAATAACACTTTATTTTTAAATGGAAATAACGAGCCCACGCAGAAAAACTGGAAATGTGAAGTTTCAATTTTTCTGCGTGGCCAATCTTATCTTCCCCATGTCTTTACTTACAAATTGTCCCTGTTCTTAATGCTTCAAATCAATGAGAACTTTCATCTTATGAACGTTTTTGGTAAAAAACTGCTCTATTTTGGAACAGAATCGAAAATAATGAGCCCACGCAGAAAAATTGGATAAAAAATGTAATAACGATTGGACGGTCCTTACACAACAAGATTTTCACCCAACAATATTTCACATTTGCCAACATATATTATCTTATCAAACGTATTTCCTTAATAAAACTCCATTAATTCTTATTAACCATATTTATAACGATGTTGTTGTCTGTTATCATCATCGTTATAATTATTATTGTCATCATTAGATTACAATGTATTATCAAATCGTTATTTTATCTGATCAACGCCAAATGCATCTATGAAATACAGAACAGAAGACATCACAACTGTACGAGTCATGTTGCTGCGGGGTAAATTCCCTTGGCATGCTTGTCTTCCAGCTCATCGCTCTTTGATAACAGAAGTTTCTATGAAGAGAATTTTTATCAGAATGCAATCAAGTGGTTGGTAGAAATAGATGAGCCACGTCTATTTTTTATTTTTTAGATTTATTTAAGCGCAACCAACCTCTAATTTCTGTTGACTTTTTCGAGATGCGGCACAGACTTTCCAGAGGGTTAAGATATGAAATCTTTCCAGATTTTGGCCAAGCAGCCTTTAGAGAAGCAAAAATTTCTCATTACTTCTTTAAACAGCAAGGTGATTATTACCATGCCCAAAGTATCTAGAGGAGATTTATATGTCAAACTGGAAAATTGGCAATGCTACATCAGAAAAACACAGAGAAAAACTTACAAAACGATTCCAGTGGTTTCCACCATAATTGTCACAAGCAAGGACTAGGTCAAAAGCACCGATATCAACCTGTTTTGTAAGGTTTAAGATTCAATATCCATTGAATTGAATTGACATACTGTCTATGCCCACTCCAGGTGTAAACAAATCCTGGCAAAGAAAAGAAAAAGACAATGTGAATTATGATTCCAGGCCCGGACAGCTCGGTTTGGAATAGAGAGCATTTCTTTCTTGGATGTAAATTGAGGCACGGAATCCCAACAGTCACTTGATATTTCCACTTGTGGGAAATGGGTCTCGTTACCCCTCCTCGGACGCTAAAGGGACTCCGTAACTAAGCAAATCTGAAAGAAAATGATTGACAGGTAGAGAAACGTGAGAGACTTAAAAAAAACGCGCTGTGAGGAAGATTTGAAACGTATAATCTGTTTTGTTTTGTTCATTAAAGTTCATTATTGTTGTCACGAACCCAACGAAAATTCGCGACGCATCTTTAAAAAAGGTATAAAAGGGATGGAAGAGTTCTGAATGCAACTGCCGATTATGCAAGACTTTCTTAGCACAGGTTGGGCTCTTGAATTAACCTTGTTTGTATCAAATTTCGAAACTCGCCTGTAAATAAGTACCCTGGGTACCAGACCCACTATGTACCCAGGGTAGTAAATAAGTAACATATGTAATATATTCGTATTTGCCCTAGTGTCCGAGCTAAAAGCTCAGTTAACATGAAAGGTATGTTTACTAGGCTTGTGTTATCCACTACATATATAATAACTTCATATTAACTGTGAGACACAAGATTTAGAAGTCATCCAATGTGAAAATGTAACATAGAACTTATTTTATATGATCATACGCAAAGGCCGAGAGAAAATAGATTCACATGAACAACTTCTTAACCCTGTGTCTCCATATATAGTTGGCCATTATCAAATTTGGTACCGAGCACCACTGTAATGTGCTCTTTACAATCAACTTATCTACTGACAATGATCTCATAACAGTCCAAACATCCTTTTTTATGCAACCAAGTGAGCCAAAGCAAAGCACTTTCAGATCCACCTCCCAACCTAACTACTGCAGCAGACTGCACAGCGGCTGATACCGTTTCTCTTTGGTGTTCACTGCTTGCTCAAAATACAGATCGTAGCAGACAGTCTCCTCTAAGATAATGCATTTACGTGACTGATTGTCAATGATAATGGTGTCAGGTTTACGGTGCGTAATACGCTGTAATTCATCACCATATTCCGTTATTATTGATTCTGCAAGTTGATTGCATGAAACTGGAAACCACTTATACTTCCTGAGACCACCTCAAATATTTTGTCAGCAATTCGATTGTGACGTCGACTATAAAAGTTGTGAAACTCTCTACATCCATTCATCAGATGTGCGACACTTTCCGTGTGCTGATGGCAAAAGGGGCAAGAAGGGTCATTATCACGATTCCAGACATGCTTTGTGAAGTTTGCTGGAAGTAGACTCAACCGCGCTTTTATTGCAAACTTCACCAGTAAATCACTTACTTTCCAGTTGTAAAAAATTGAATGGGAGGATTTCAACTGAACATCAGTCATGCAGAGAAAGGGGCCTTGAACTGACAATTGCTTTGCTTTTGCAAATCTCGATAAACTGTCTGTTTGAATAGCAACTTCTGAAGTGGAGCACCTTCATCAAAAAGTTCACCATTAATAATTACTCCAGCCTTTCCTTGCCTGAACTCAATGGAAAACATTCTAGCATATCTCAGAAGATCTGGCCAATCTGATTGACACCCAAATTTGGTACGACTATTCAGGTAGCCGTCTTCACTAATCTCAAACCCAAGAAGTTCATATCATTATCTGTTGAAGCAACTTTCCGTTTTTCCATATCCAAATTTAGGGATTGACGTGCAATGTTCTTGAACTGTAATTGGGGATGATTCAACATCTTAATGAGAAATGCAACCCTTGTTGTCCTATACACATCTGACACACGCTTAACTCCAATCCCTCCGTGCTCGCGTGGTAAGAAGATGATGAGCTGTGTTGTTGTTTCATACAAATCATACATATCTCGAACTGCCTTCACCAAGGACTTTTCCATGAGTTCCAACGTCTCCTCTGTAAACCTTGTATTGTAAAAATGGTGGAGAATCTTCGCGAGAGCCAAGTTATTTAAAGCACTAGCCTTTAGAGCAAGAGGCAATTTGCAGCTTGTTATTTTCTCCAATAAATCTTTATAACTTTCTAGAACTTCATACACCTGCACAGCATCTTCGCCGGAAAGTAAGAGAGACTTTCCAAGATACTTATAGGACTTGTCACGGGGATAAACTTCGATGGCATTTCCTTGAATTGACACAGTTGGCTTTTTATCTGCCTTGCCTTTGTACCAGTTATTCCCAGACCTCCTTGCATACATAACTGCACATTTACTGGGTTTCACTTCTAAACCTGCTATCTTCATGGCAACTTGTCCGATATCAAACATCTCATTTATAATCGTTACGTCATAACTGACAACAACAACATCATCCGCAAAAGCTTGCAATGGACATGGATTAATCCTACTTTCATCTTCGATGCCCTGCCTGATAACAGCCTCTCTTACCATAGGCTTGCATACTCTGTCAATCACCAATATGAATAAAAGTGCACTCAAAGGGTCACCTGTCTTTGTTCCTCTGATTATATTGAACTCTTTACTCAATTCAAACCCACAAATCACAGAAAACGAAGAGTAACGGTATAGATCTTCGACCAAGCAACAATAAATTAAAGGAATGTCAAATTCCCGGAGAGTTTCAAAAAGGAAACTATGCTCAATGCTCCCAAACGTATCCGCAAAATCCACAAAAACTGCACAAAACTTTGTACTTAAGTGTCTGAAATCATCCATTGCGGCTTTCAAACTAAAAATCAATTCCTGTCTGTCACGATCGGGCAGGAAGGCACGCTGCCAAAAAGCAATCTCATTGGATATGTGTGGGGTGATTCGTTTACAGATTGCTTTCGAAAACACCTTGTAACAAGTGGGTAAAAGAGATACACCCCTAAGCGTTGACAAATCATTGATACTAAAATTCTTCTTGGGATTCGCTGAACAATTGACTTTTTCCATGATGTTGGTATTCGCAAATGTACAAGCACAACGTTCAAGATATTCACGAAAACATACCCATTTTCGCTAAACATTTCCTTCATGTCCTCGTAAGTAACCCCATCGGCACCATAACTCTTCCCACTGGGGCAGCCTTTCACAGTAGATTCAATCTCATCATAGCTGAAAAAATGACCATAATTCACAGAGGCCAATGCCTCCTCACGATCAAAGAATGGAGGAATCGAATGCTGACAACACTTTAATAGATTTTTCAAAAGACCTGCCTTAATTAATTAACGTCTTGGAAAAAGAAGCAAGCATCGCTCTTGCCTGGCTCAATCAGGATGAAATGATTGCTAACCCAGGGAAATTTCATGCCCTTCTGGTTAGTAAGGATAAAAAAGTACCATTGGATATAGCATTTCTATTCAAGGGAAAACTATAATTTCTGAAGCTTCAGTAAAGTTGCTTGGCGTGAATATAGATCATAAACTGAATTTTGACATTCACATATCCGAACTTTGTAAAAGGCAGTAACCCAGCTAAATGTGCTCAAAAGACTTAAATCTTTCATTGGCCTTGATGAGAAAAAGGTATGAGTCCAAAGCTTTGTCTTCCCTAATTTTAACTACTGCCCTTTAGTGTGGTTCTTCTCCTCGGCTATATCTACGGAGAAGATCGAAAAATACAGGAACGAGCCCAACGATTCCTTTAAGATGACCATGATTCGTATTATAGAGATCCGCTTTGCAAATCACAAAAATGCACAATGCATGTAAATCGGCAAATGAACCTCTGTACTTAACTAAAAATTGAACCTATTGCAACGTAGAAAAGTTGTTTGATTTTTAAATAAAACAAGCTTAGTCAGTTGATGCCTCTGACTTCCTTTTCCTTGCTGAATAACCTTCTCCCCATAAACTTTTGTGTACGTAAATAGCCTTAAGGTGAAGTATTTGTCTGCCACACACTTTTGTTAGCCACCTGTCATGGTCCTCTTCGAAAGAACTTCATTGAATCCTTGTGCATGAGACTCAAAAAGAGCTTGACTTGGTCTTGTCTCACCCCAAAAGTAATTCACCACCTCTAGAATCATTTCCTTCTTTATGTGCTTTTTCCACTTATCTGTTTGTAATTCTCTTTGCAAACTGTAGCTTTGAACACTTTTTCTGCACATGCAACTACTTTATATACAGACTGTGAAGGTATTGTCAAGCCACCATTATTTACAAAAGATGTAAATGCTGCTGCTCTGTGAACCGTATCATAACCAGGACAATATCCATGATCAGAAGTTGAAATTTCACCAATCAAACTTTCTTTGCAGTTGTGACAATTAACCTTCTTTACCAACTTAGCAACAATGAATCCAGATATATAATAAAGAATATTTTCGGTATACAAAGAATGTTCCATAGTGTCTATTTGTTTCAACAGGTTTCTGGTTTCTTGGTCATGTTGAACTGTCAGGTTGGCAATAGTGGCAGATGTATGTGATGAATCACTTGTGAACACAGAAATGATGGTGTTTTGTTCAAAAACTTGGCAGTTGGCACTATTTGATGCTGTAATTTTATTTCTCAACAGCATATTTCTAAGAGCGTACTTAAACTGTATTACATTTGGATTATTATTCCATCCACCTTTACTCCTAATGCATGAAAACAACAGTTCAATATGATCTTGAGAAAATTTGTAAGTTAGCAGGAACTTAAATGGATTTGCTAGGCATGTTAAAAGATGATTTGCTAGCAGAATTGTTGATTTAATTGTAATCCAAATCCAAGAATAAATGTTTTTCTGCGATGGTACCTCAGTAGCTGACCACTTGATGTTTTCAGGGAGAGAAGATACTCTGCAGTGCTTTTGAGCACAGTTGTCCATCTTTGCTGTGTTGCTAAATGTAGTGGCTGCTTGAAGCCATGTGCAACTGGGCTTCTAGAATTTAACATATCAAACAACCTGTCAATCAATCGGATAAACCTTACTGTTGGTGCACATGACTCAAACTGCTCCATTTTGAGAACCTTTTGAAGGAATTCAAATGCATCAGCCACTGAGCTGCTCAGTGTCTGGGCTGCCAAAGATACCTTCATCTTATTCTTGTGGTAATCCATATGAGTTGCTCCTAGCTTGTTTCCAAGTTTTAGTCCTTGGGTTTCCTGCAATTGATGAAGATGTTTGAAAAACTTCCATTCTATCTTAGCACAATCAGAGTCTAAGAAGCAAGAAAGGTCTGCTAGGGAATTTCTAGCAAGTTTAAGCATATGGCATGGGTCTAAAATGGCACAAACATCATAATGCTCTGTTTGATGTTTGAATACTGTTTTGATACTGTCATATAAGCCATCAAACCTACACCCAAGAGTTTCAAACATGCTGATATTTGTTGATGTACCATCACAAGTGACACAGTGAACTCGTAACCCAGCTTCAGATGCTTTTGTAAGGGCTATGTTTACTAGTTGCTTTTGAACATTAGCAGATGTTTTGTTTATAAGGAAGTGCCCTATAGGGCATTTCCAATGGCCCCGTAAACCGACCAACAAGAAAACCAGGACCTCAGTGGCAAGCTCCTCTGTTGGCTCAACAACTGCATTACCATAGTTTATGAAGCCAACATACTGGTGTTTCTTTGGATCATAGATGACTTGTTTTCTAATTGCCATGCCATCCAACATCAGTGCACAATCCTTTTTTTCTGGAGATCCTTCAATAGTTTTAGACAAAGATTTAAATGCTTCACTGATAAATCCAGGCTCACAGTTGATGGAAGAAGACCACTTCCGTATCATTGATGGATGTGGTAAACAAAGAAGTCCTCTCACAAAATTGTATGCTCTTGGAGAATAGAAGTATAATGTCACTGCAAATTCTCTTACATCCTTTGTATATCGTTGGCCATGTTTTTCTTGTTGCCTATTCTTCAAAGTATTTCTAAAAACTGAAAGTTGCAAGCCATCAAAATTATTGTGGAGTAATGAATCGTCAGTCTTAATAAGAAGTTTTTTCTCCAACTCATCAATTATCTGCATCATATTCTTGATTCTAAAATTGCGTCTTCTGACCTGCTGTAATGTTTTTATTTTCCTTTTCAACTTTGCATTTTTAGAAGCAAGCTTCTCAGTCTCTCTTCTTTCATCATTGGAAATTGTCTCATTGTCATTGCTGTACTGACTGTTTTTTGAGAGGGGTTTAGCATAACTGTGGATCCTCAATATTTTAGTTGGAGAAGGTGATTCGTCTGGTAATTTTCTTTTCACTCCAGGACGTGTAAACAGAGTCTCCTTTGGTTTTAAATGAGATGGTATACCATCAAAAACACTAGGTACAGCATTTGGCTTAAGTTGGCATCGTGAACTTTGTCCAGGGGGCATAATATAATCTTCCATTTTGAAATGCTCACTACAAAGAAAGCTGTAGGGTGTTGCAGTCCATCTTTTTCCTTTCTTGTCAGCACGTCTGATTGATTTTTCCCATTTTTCCAATTTCTCTTTGTCATTCAAAGGGAACCTGAAAAGTTGTGATCTTGTATTTTCCAAAGGGTTTTGCTCTTTAGGGAGGGGTAGGGATTTGAAGCATTTTCTTTCAAATGTGGAATTATCAAAATTTAAGAATATTTGGTTTTCTTAGTTAATGGTTCAGAACTAGGGTTGCTGAAATTTAAAATGGTTGCATGGTAAGAGCATATATTTGTGGAGTCAGTTTGTAATCTGATGCAGGGTTACTTTTAATGATGTATTAATAAAATAATTCAGATAAGCCATAGCAATACCATTCAGCCCAAAATAGCATTCTTGACCCAAGAGAAATAAGCCTTGCTCAGACGTGGTTCATACAATTTTAGCCAGCCTGGCTCAAGCAGATTATTGGCAGGGATGAATTCAAAACTCGTATCAAAATATCCTGAAAAGCACTGTTATAGAAACGAGTTGTGATGGGTTTCTACCGACTGCGTTGCTCAACCTCTATGGACGATCCGTGCCAAAGTTGTCTTATTTAACGTGCAGGGAACACGGAGCCAGGCCGAGAGAGAGAAATGACGACGCGTTGTCTGTTGTTTTCTGTAGCTCTGTTTCTGACTGACTCTGATTTACTTTACAATTATATTTATACTGATGGATCTAAGAATAAATTTGCTGACGAGGGATGAGAGAGGATGATGAAATGGTGATGTAATGCGGATGGAAAAATCTAGGCTGGGGAGCGAGAAACGATGTGTCAGCATGACATGGTGTGACAATGGAAAGTAGACAAAGGAGTCACTACACTGTCATGCCAAAAACTTGGAGAGGCTATGTCATTTGGAGATGTCACCCCCACCACCCACCTCTCTCTCCCGTCCCGTCAGAGCCTCTGTAAGTAAGGACTGAAGAGAACTGAAATATTCAAATATTTCAAAAAATGCTTTATAGTTCTGTTGCAAATTTACGTGGTTCCCCGCACTGTGTCTAGGCCAAGGGTTTTGGGTAGGAAGCGACACTGACCTGTGAAATGCGATTGTTTTCCTCGACAATGCAGACTCATCATTGTATGTCTCACTCATGTCGTTCGGTAGCTGTTTGTTCGTACAACCAAATGCTACACAGCTGATAGGCATTTTCGTTTCATAATTCACTTCGAGTTTTAGCTGTGATAAGAGGAACACGCGCCCGCAATATGAACTCTTCTAATAATCGCAAATATTTTCTAATATTCTTTCTAATAAATAATAATTCTTTATATTTAGATTCTTCAGTTATTTTTCTTAGGGGTATGCTTTGCAACTCAACAGTGTTTTGTAGTGTGTTTATTAACTTTCTAGGTGATATTTCAAGTGACACACTATTTCCCGCCAAATTTTTGTACGTACAACGCGACCTCCCATGTCAGCCATCTTTGGACACACACGGAAACAATAGAGTTATCGTTCCAGGTGGTTCAATGATCAAGCGTGACATTACTGGAGGCAATGGAACCCAGTGGCTGTCTGGCTTTTCCACTTCGTGTCTCACGTAACAATTGCTTACCAGAGTCAATTCCCATCAGGCCGACTTGAGAACGTAGCTTCGATAAAACGACATCTGTCATAGTCGGGAAAGAATAAGTTGTGATATGTTAACCCATCGACTCGCCAACCAAGGTGACTATGACCAAATCAAGCAATTTCTAAGCGTGCATTTTATTCCATACGAGCCAATATACAAAGCATTGGACGTCAGTCCTTCGACGCCAGGTATAAAGTTATTTTGGGACGGCGTTGTCAAATGTCTTGGCGAACCCATCAGCTTCATAACTTTGGATCCAAGCGGAAAGATTGTCGGAGCTTGCCTCAACTATCGTTTTCAGCCGATAGCCGAGACCAATGGCCGATGGGTGAAGCAAGAGCGGCTTCCAGTCGGGATGTCTGGCCCTGGTATAGATTTGGCCTTCCTGGCGAAGCTGGAAGATGGTCTTGTCGAGCGACTTGCCGCGATGGATTCATGTGCCAACCAGTTGTTGCTTGCGATTATCTGTGTTGACATCGAGTTGCGAGGTCACGGTCTCGGGGTCAAGCTGGTTGACCTCACCATCGAGAAGGCAAGGCAGCTCGGCTATGATTGCATTGTGTCCCAGGCAACGGCGAAAGCATCGCAAATTTTGTTCAAACGACTTGGCTTCCAGGTGCTTACTGCAGTGAGACATGTAGACTTTACTGACGAAAAAGGAACCCAGTTGCTGACCTGTCAAGATGGCACAGATGAAGGTCAGCTTGTTTTCATGAAGATTTGAGAACAGACCTGGGAAACGCCTTGTCTTCTAGTGCACAACTTGTCTTCTTTGTAAGCCGATTTATGTATAATTAGGCTTTACTTATTTGTGTCAAAGTTCACCTTGGGCCGTCGAACATGGCCTTAGATGCTGCAACCCAGAGTTTGAATCTTAATTGGACATTTCACATTTATTTTGAACATTGGTTTTTTACAAGAAGTCTCGCTGATTACACCATGTATTATTACAATCATGTGTAAACGCTCTTTTTTCTGAAAATCTTCCGTATGCAAATGATGGGAAATGACCGAAAGCTGATAACTTAACTGTAACGGTTGGCTTTAGTGTGTGATATGTTTCGTAATATCTCAGTTGCGTGTTATAGTCACATGTGCTGTTGAGTCTTGTTGTGTCAGTTAACGCCTTTTTAATGGCAATGTGTTTGTCTGTCAACATGTATTGTGACGTTCGCATTTTGTTCTCTTAATTACCTTCCGTTCATGTTTTGTGTGTGCGTTGTTCACTTTAGCGTTAGTCTTCCTGTTGAATCAATATAGATAACATCGGAATAGAGTCTCTCTCGTGTTCTACTTATTCGGGGCTTAGGCCCATTGGCCTAGCCCCATCGCGTCGAACTGTCTCTTCACCATCATAAGAAGAACCCGACCAACCATTCATTAAACGTTACATAACGAATCGAAAAACACTTTACGGATGTGAGAAGAGCGTATGATTGATTGGCTGTTAGATGACCAATCAGCTTTCATTTCATGCCTTTTTAAGAGTTCCTGTAAAATTGTTGATTTACGTACAACTTAATAAATTGCAACCCAATATGCTGTTTGGCAAGCATTTCAAAGGTATGTTAGTAGGCTTAATATAATTTTGCAGCATTTCTTAACCTCGACAGTTTCAAGACTTTAGGTCCAACCTTTAAAAGGTTGGGTCTTTTGAAGGACAAGTTGGTCTTTTGAAGGACAACTTGGTCTTTTGAAAGACCATCTCCAATTTCATTTGAACCCACAACCGAGGTTTAGGCATAGAGAATCCCTCGCCTGCTGCAATCACGGATTTCAATATATATAGAGAGAGACTCTTTACCGTAACTTTTTTGCCATGCAAGGCATGCTAATTTCCCTGTAATTACGGTACCGACTTTTATTGCTTGCGCCCACGAAGCGATGTAAACTCAACGTCGTTACGAAGTCAACGATGCGCAGAATTATATATGAAATGTGTATAAAGATAGAATATAATTCCTATCTTCATGTAGATCCGTTTTTTGTAGAATAGCACTAACTGGAAATGTGAAGTTTCAATTTTTCTGCGTGGCCAATCTTATCTTCCCCCATGTCTTTACTTACAAATTGTCCCTGTTCTTAATGCTTCAAATCAATAAGAACTTTCATCTTATGAACGTTTTTGGTAAAAAACTGCTCTATTTTGGAACAGAATCGAAAATAATGAGCCCACGCAGAAAAATTGGATAAAAAATGTAATAACGATTGGACGGTCCTTACACAACAAGATTTTCACCCAACAATATTTCACATTTGCCAACATATATTATCTTATCAAACGTATTTCCTTAATAAAACTCCATTAATTCTTATTAACCATATTTATAACGATGTTGTTGTCTGTTATCATCATCGTTATAATTATTATTGTCATCATTAGATTACAATGTATTATCAAATCGTTATTTTATCTGATCAACGCCAAATGCATCTATTAAATACAGAACAGAAGACATCACAACTGTACGAGTCATGTTGCTTTGGGTGGTTTCGGGGTAAATTCCCTTGGCATGCTTGTCTTCCAGCTCATCGCTCTTTGATAACAGAAGTTTCTATGAAGAGAATTTTTATCAGAATGCAATCAAGTGGTTGGTAGAAATAGATGAGCCACGTCTATTTTTTATTTTTTAGATTTATTTAAGCGCAACCAACCTCTAATTTCTGTTGACTTTTTCGAGATGCGGCACAGACTTTCCCAGAGGGTTAAGATATGAAATCTTTCCAGATTTTGGCCAAGCAACCTTTAGAGAAGCAAAAAATTTCTCATTACTTCTTTAAACAGCAAGGTGATTATTACCATGCCCAAAGTATCTAGAGGAGATTTATATGTCAAACTGGAAAAATTGGCAATGCTACATCAGAAAAACACAGAGAAAAACTTACAAAACGATTCCAGTGGTTTCCACCATAATTGTCACAAGCAAGGACTAGGTCAAAAGCACCGATATCAACCTGTTTTGTAAGGTTTAAGATTCAATATCCATTGAATTGAATTGACACACTATCTATACCCACTCCAGGTGCTAACAAATCCTGGCAAAGAAAAGAAAAAGACAATAAGAATTATGATTCCAAGGCCCGGAGAGCTCGGTTTGAATAGAGAGCATTTCTTTCTTGGGATGTAAATTGAGGCACGGAATCCAACTAGCATTAAACAGTCACTTGATATTTCCCTTGTGGGAAATGGGTCTCGTTACCCCTCCTCGGACGCTAAAGAGACTCCGTAACTAAGCAAATCTGAAAGAAAATGATTGACAGGTAGAGAAACGTGAGAGACTTAAAAACAAAAGAGCTGTGAGGAAGATTTGAAACGTATAATCTGTTTTGTTTTGTTCATTAAAGTTCATTATTGTTGTCACGAACCCAACGAAAATTCGCGACGCATCTTTAAAAAAGGTATAAAAGGGATGGAAGAGTTCTGAATGCAATTGCCGATTATGCAAGACTTTCTTAGCACAGGTTGGGCTCTTGAATTAACCTTGTTTGTATCAAATTTCGAAACTCGCCTGTAAATAAGTAACCTGGGAACCAGACCTACTATGTACCCAGGGTAGTAAATAAGTAACATATGTAATATATTCGTATTTGCCCTAGTGTCCGAGCTAAAAGCTCAGTTAACATGAAAGGTATGTTTACTAGGCTTGTGTTATCCACTACATACATAATAACTTCATATTAACTGTGAGACACAAGATTTAGAAGTCATCCAATGTGAAAATGTAACATAGAACTTATTTTATATGATCATACGCAAAGGCCGAGAGAAAATAGATTCACATGAACAACTTCGTAACCCTGTGTCTCCATATATAGTTGGCCATTATCAAATTTGGTACCTAGCACCACTGTAATGTGCTCTTTACAATCAACTTATCTACTGACAATGATCTCATAACAGTCCAAACATCCTTTTTTATGCAACCAAGTGAGCCAAAGCAAAGCACTTTCAGATCCACCTCCCAACCTAACTAAAACACTGCCAGCAGCTGCACAGCGGCTGATACCGTTTCTCTTTGTGGTTCAGTGCTTGCTCAAAATACAGATCGTAGCAGACAGTCTCCTCTAAGATAATGCATTTACGTGACTGATTGTCAATGATAATGGTGTCAGGTTTACGGTGCGTAATACGCTGTAATTCATCACCATATTCCGTTATTATTGATTCTGCAAGTTCGATTGCATGAAACTGGAAACCACTTATACTTCCTGAGACCACCTCAAATATTTTGTCAGCAATTCGATTGTGACGTCGACTATAAAAATTGTGAAACTCTCTACATCCATTCATCAGATGTGCGACACTTTCGTGTGCTGATGGCAAAAGGGGCAAGAAGGGTCATTATCACGATTCCATACATGCTTTGTGAAGTTTGTTGGAAGTAGACTCAACCGTGCTTTTATTGCAAACTTCACCAGTAAATCACTTACTTTCCAGTTGTAAAAAATTGAATGGGAGGATTTCAACTGAACATCAGTCATGCAGAGAAAGGGGCCTTGAACTGACAATTGCTTTGCTTTTTGCAAATCTCGATAAACTGTCTGTTTGAATAGCAACTTCTGAAGTGGAGCACCTTCATCAAAAAGTTCACCATTAATAATTACTCCAGCCTTTCCTTGCCTGAACTCAATGGAAACATCTAGCTTTCTAGAAGATCTGGCCAATCTGATTGACACCCAAATTTGGTACGACTATTCAGGTAGCCGTCTTCACTAATCTCAAACCCAAGAAAGTTCATATCATTATCTGTTGAAGCAACTTTCCGTTTTTCCATATCCAAATTTAGGGATTGACGTGCAATGTTCTTGAACTGTAATTGGGGATGATTCAACATCTTAATGAGAAATGCAACCCTTGTTGTCCTATACACATCTGACACACGCTTAACTCCAATCCCTCCGTGCTCGCGTTAAGAGATGATGAGCTGTGTTGTTGTTTCATACAAATCATACATATCTCGAACTGCCTTCACCAAGGACTTTTCCATGAGTTCCAACGTCTCCTCTGTAAACCTTGTATTGTAAAAATGGTGGAGAATCTTCGCGAGAGCCAAGTTATTTAAAGCACTAGCCTTTAGAGCAAGAGGCAATTTGCAGCTTGTTATTTCTCCAATAAATCTTTATAACTTTCTAGAACTTCATACACCTGCACAGCATCTTCGCCGGAAAGTAAGAGAGACTTTCCAAGATACTTATAGGACTTGTCACGGGGATAAACTTCGATGGCATTTCCTTGAATTGACACAGTTGGCTTTTTATCTGCCTTGCCTTTGTACCAGTTATTCCCAGACCTCCTTGCATACATAACTGCACATTTACTGGGTTTCACTTCTAAACCTGCTATCTTCATGGCAACTTGTCCGATATCAAACATCTCATTTATAATCGTTACGTCATAACTGACAACAACAACATCATCCGCAAAAGCTTGCAATGGACATGGATTAATCCTACTTTCATCTTCGATGCCCTGCCTGATAACAGCCTCTCTACCATAGGCTTGCATACTCTGTCAATCACCAATATGAATAAAAGTGCACTCAAAGGGTCACCTGTCTTTGTTCCTCTGATTATATTGAACTCTTTACTCAATTCAAACCCACAAATCACAGAAAACGAAGAGTAACGGTATAGATCTTCGACCAAGCAACAATAAATCAAAGGAATGTCAAATTCCCGGAGAGTTTCAAAAAGGAAACTAGGCTCAATCAGGATGAAATGATTGCTAACCCAGGGAAATTTCATGCCCTTCTGGTTAGTAAGGATAAAAAAGTACCATTGGATATAGCATTTCTATTCAAGGGAAAACTATAATTTCTGAAGCTTCAGTAAAGTTGCTTGGCGTGAATATAGATCATAAACTGAATTTTGACATTCACATATCCGAACTTTGTAAAAGGCAGTAACCCAGCTAAATGTGCTCAAAAGACTTAAATCTTTCATTGGCCTTGATGAGAAAAAGGTATGAGTCCAAAGCTTTGTCTTCCCTAATTTTAACTACTGCCCTTTAGTGTGGTTCTTCTCCTCGGCTATATCTACGAAGAAGATCGAAAAATACAGGAACGAGCCCAACGATTCCTTTAAGATGACCATGATTCGTATTATAGAGATCCGCTTTGCAAATCACAAAAATGCACAATGCATGTAAATCGGCAAATGAACCTCTGTACTTAACTAAAAATTGAACCTATTGCAACGTAGAAAAGTTGTTTGATTTTTAAATAAAACAAGCTTAGTCAGTTGATGCCTCTGACTTCCTTTTCCTTGCTGAATAACCTTCTCCCCATAAACTTTTGTGTACGTAAATAGCCTTAAGGTGAAGTATTTGTCTGCCACACATTTTGTTAGCCACCTGTCATGGTCCTCTTCGAAAAGAACTTCATTGAATCCTTGTGCATGAGACTCAAAAAGAGCTTGACTTGGTCTTGTCTCACCCCAAAAGTAATTCACCACCTCTAGAATCATTTCCTTCTTTATGTGCTTTTTTCCACTTATCTGTTTGTAATTCTCTTTGCAAACTGTAGCTTTGAACACTTTTTCTGCACATGCAACTACTTTATATACAGACTGTGAAGGTATTGTCAAGCCACCGTTATTTACAAAAGATGTAAATGCTGCTGCTCTGTGAACCGTATCATAACCAGGACAATATCCATGATCAGAAGTTGAAATTTCACCAATCAAACTTTCTTTGCAGTTGTGACAATTAACCTTCTTTACCAACTTAGCAACAATGAATCCAGATATATAATAAAGAATATTTTCGGTATACAAAGAATGTTCCATAGTGTCTATTTGTTTCAACAGGTTTCTGGTTTCTTGGTCATGCTGAACTGTCAGGTTGGCAATAGTGGCAGATGTATGTGATGAATCACTTGTGAACACAGGAATGATGGTGTTTTGTTCAAAAACTTGGCAGTTGGCACTATTTGATGCTGTAATTTTATTTCTCAACAGCATATTTCTAAGAGCGTACTTAAACTGTATTACATTTGGATTATTATTCCATCCACCTTTACTCCTAATGCATGAAAACAACAGTTCAATATGATCTTGAGAAAATTTGTAAGTTAGCAGGAACTTAAATGGATTTGCTAGGCATGTTAAAAGATGATTTGCTAGCAGAATTGTTGATTTAATTGTAATCACAAATCCAAGAATAAATGTTTTTCTGCGATGGTACCTCAGTAGCTGACCACTTGATGTTTTCAGGGAGAGAAGATACTCTGCAGTGCTTTTGAGCACAGTTGTCCATCTTTGCTGTGTTGCTAAACGTAGTGGCTGCTTGAAGCCATGTGCAACTGGGCTTCTAGAATTTAACATATCAAACAACCTGTCAATCAATCGGATAAACCTTACTGTTGGTGCACATGACTCAAACTGCTCCATTTTGAGAACCTTTTGAAGGAATTCAAATGCATCAGCCACTGAGCTGCTCAGTGTCTGGGCTGCCAAAGATACCTTCATCTTATTCTTGTGGTAATCCATATGAGTTGCTCCTAGCTTGTTTCCAAGTTTTAGTCCTTGGGTTTCCTGCAGTTGATGAAGATGTTTGAAAAACTTCCATTCTATCTTAGCACAATCAGAGTCTAAGAAGCAAGAAAGGTCTGCTAGGGAATTTCTAGCAAGTTTAAGCATATGGCATGGGTCTAAAATGGCACAAACATCATAATGCTCTGTTTGATGTTTGAATACTGTTTTGATACTGTCATATAAGCCATCAAAAGAATGTTATAAAAATCTTATTTTTTTAATTCAGTTAGCTCGTGCTTCGAATATTAAAGAAATTTCTTGTTGCCTATTCTTGTTGCCTATTCTTCAAAGTATTTCTAAAAACTGAAAGTTGCAAGCCATCAAAATTATTGTGGAGTAATGAATCGTCAGTCTTAATAAGAAGTTTTTTCTCCAACTCATCAATTATCTGCATCATATTCTTGATTCTAAAATTGCGTCTTCTGACCTTCTGCTGTAATGTTTTTATTTTCCTTTTCAACTTTGCATTTTTAGAAGCAAGCTTCTCAGTCTCTCTTCTTTCATCATTGGAAATTGTCTCATTGTCATTGCTGTACTGACTGTTTTTTGAGAGGGGTTTAGCATAACTGTGGATCCTCAATATTTTAGTTGGAGAAGGTGATTCGTCTGGTAATTTTCTTTTCACTCCAGGACGTGTAAACAGAGTCTCCTTTGGTTTTAAATGAGATGGTATACCATCAAAAACACTAGGTACAGCATTTGGCTTAAGTTGGCATCGTGAACTTTGTCCAGGGGGCATAATATAATCTTCCATTTTGAAATGCTCACTACAAAGAAAGCTGTAGGGTGTTGCAGTCCATCTTTTTCCTTTCTTGTCAGCACGTCTGATTGATTTTTCCCATTTTTCCAATTTCTCTTTGTCATTCAAAGGGAACCTGAAAAGTTGTGATCTTGTATTTTCCAAAGGGTTTTGCTCTTTAGGGAGGGGTAGGGATTTGAAGCATTTTCTTTCAAATGTGGAATTATCAAAATTTAAGAATATTTGGTTTCTTAGTTAATGGTTCAGAACTAGGGTTGCTGAAATTTAAAATGGTTGCATGGTAAGAGCATATATTTGTGGAGTCAGTTTGTAATCTGATGCAGGGTTACTTTTAATGATGTATTAATAAAATAATTCAGATAAGCCATAGCAATACCATTCAGCCCAAAATAGCATTCTTGACCCAAGAGAAATAAGCCTTGCTCAGACGTGGTTCATACAATTTTAGCCAGCCTGGCTCAAGCAGATTATTGGCAGGGATGAATTCAAAACTCGTATCAAAATATCCTGAAAAGCACTGTTATAGAAACGAGTTGTGATGGGTTTCTACCGACTGCGTTGCTCAACCTCTATGGACGATCCGTGCCAAAGTTGTCTTATTTAACGTGCAGGGAACACGGAGCCAGGCCGAGAGAGAGAAATGACGACGCGTTGTCTGTTGTTTTCTGTAGCTCTGTTTCTGACTGACTCTGATTTACTTTACAATTATATTTATACTGATGGATCTAAGAATAAATTTGCTGACGAGGGATGAGAGAGGATGATGAAATGGTGATGTAATGCGGATGGAAAAATCTAGGCTGGGGAGCGAGAAACGATGTGTCAGCATGACATGGTGTGACAATGGAAAGTAGACAAAGGAGTCACTACACTGTCATGCCAAAAACTTGGAGAGGCTATGTCATTTGGAGATGTCACCCCCACCACCCACCTCTCTCTCCCGTCCCGTCAGAGCCTCTGTAAGTAAGGACTGAAGAGAACTGAAATATTCAAATATTTCAAAAAATGCTTTATAGTTCTGTTGCAAATTTACGTGGTTCCCCGCACTGTGTCTAGGCCAAGGGTTTTGGGTAGGAAGCGACACTGACCTGTGAAATGCGATTGTTTTCCTCGACAATGCAGACTCATCATTGTATGTCTCACTCATGTCGTTCGGTAGCTGTTTGTTCGTACAACCAAATGCTACACAGCTGATAGGCATTTTCGTTTCATAATTCACTTCGAGTTTTAGCTGTGATAAGAGGAACACGCGCCCGCAATATGAACTCTTCTAATAATCGCAAATATTTTCTAATATTCTTTCTAATAAATAATAATTCTTTATATTTAGATTCTTCAGTTATTTTTCTTAGGGGTATGCTTTGCAACTCAACAGTGTTTTGTAGTGTGTTTATTAACTTTCTAGGTGATATTTCAAGTGACACACTATTTCCCGCCAAATTTTTGTACGTACAACGCGACCTCCCATGTCAGCCATCTTTGGACACACACGGAAACAATAGAGTTATCGTTCCAGGTGGTTCAATGATCAAGCGTGACATTACTGGAGGCAATGGAACCCAGTGGCTGTCTGGCTTTTCCACTTCGTGTCTCACGTAACAATTGCTTACCAGAGTCAATTCCCATCAGGCCGACTTGAGAACGTAGCTTCGATAAAACGACATCTGTCATAGTCGGGAAAGAATAAGTTGTGATATGTTAACCCATCGACTCGCCAACCAAGGTGACTATGACCAAATCAAGCAATTTCTAAGCGTGCATTTTATTCCATACGAGCCAATATACAAAGCATTGGACGTCAGTCCTTCGACGCCAGGTATAAAAGGCTCAAGCAGATTATTGGCAGGGATGAATTCAAAACTCGTATCAAAATATCCTGAAAAGCACTGTTATAGAAACGAGTTGTGATGGGTTTCTACCGACTGCGTTGCTCAACCTCTATGGACGATCCGTGCCAAAGTTGTCTTATTTAACGTGCAGGGAACACGGAGCCAGGCCGAGAGAGAGAAATGACGACGCGTTGTCTGTTGTTTTCTGTAGCTCTGTTTCTGACTGACTCTGATTTACTTTACAATTATATTTATACTGATGGATCTAAGAATAAATTTGCTGACGAGGGATGAGAGAGGATGATGAAATGGTGATGTAATGCGGATGGAAAAATCTAGGCTGGGGAGCGAGAAACGATGTGTCAGCATGACATGGTGTGACAATGGAAAGTAGACAAAGGAGTCACTACACTGTCATGCCAAAAACTTGGAGAGGCTATGTCATTTGGAGATGTCACCCCCACCACCCACCTCTCTCTCCCGTCCCGTCAGAGCCTCTGTAAGTAAGGACTGAAGAGAACTGAAATATTCAAATATTTCAAAAAATGCTTTATAGTTCTGTTGCAAATTTACGTGGTTCCCCGCACTGTGTCTAGGCCAAGGGTTTTGGGTAGGAAGCGACACTGACCTGTGAAATGCGATTGTTTTCCTCGACAATGCAGACTCATCATTGTATGTCTCACTCATGTCGTTCGGTAGCTGTTTGTTCGTACAACCAAATGCTACACAGCTGATAGGCATTTTCGTTTCATAATTCACTTCGAGTTTTAGCTGTGATAAGAGGAACACGCGCCCGCAATATGAACTCTTCTAATAATCGCAAATATTTTCTAATATTCTTTCTAATAAATAATAATTCTTTATATTTAGATTCTTCAGTTATTTTTCTTAGGGGTATGCTTTGCAACTCAACAGTGTTTTGTAGTGTGTTTATTAACTTTCTAGGTGATATTTCAAGTGACACACTATTTCCCGCCAAATTTTTGTACGTACAACGCGACCTCCCATGTCAGCCATCTTTGGACACACACGGAAACAATAGAGTTATCGTTCCAGGTGGTTCAATGATCAAGCGTGACATTACTGGAGGCAATGGAACCCAGTGGCTGTCTGGCTTTTCCACTTCGTGTCTCACGTAACAATTGCTTACCAGAGTCAATTCCCATCAGGCCGACTTGAGAACGTAGCTTCGATAAAACGACATCTGTCATAGTCGGGAAAGAATAAGTTGTGATATGTTAACCCATCGACTCGCCAACCAAGGTGACTATGACCAAATCAAGCAATTTCTAAGCGTGCATTTTATTCCATACGAGCCAATATACAAAGCATTGGACGTCAGTCCTTCGACGCCAGGTATAAAGTTATTTTGGGACGGCGTTGTCAAATGTCTTGGCGAACCCATCAGCTTCATAACTTTGGATCCAAGCGGAAAGATTGTCGGAGCTTGCCTCAACTATCGTTTTCAGCCGATAGCCGAGACCAATGGCCGATGGGTGAAGCAAGAGCGGCTTCCAGTCGGGATGTCTGGCCCTGGTATAGATTTGGCCTTCCTGGCGAAGCTGGAAGATGGTCTTGTCGAGCGACTTGCCGCGATGGATTCATGTGCCAACCAGTTGTTGCTTGCGATTATCTGTGTTGACATCGAGTTGCGAGGTCACGGTCTCGGGGTCAAGCTGGTTGACCTCACCATCGAGAAGGCAAGGCAGCTCGGCTATGATTGCATTGTGTCCCAGGCAACGGCGAAAGCATCGCAAATTTTGTTCAAACGACTTGGCTTCCAGGTGCTTACTGCAGTGAGACATGTAGACTTTACTGACGAAAAAGGAACCCAGTTGCTGACCTGTCAAGATGGCACAGATGAAGGTCAGCTTGTTTTCATGAAGATTTGAGAACAGACCTGGGAAACGCCTTGTCTTCTAGTGCACAACTTGTCTTCTTTGTAAGCCGATTTATGTATAATTAGGCTTTACTTATTTGTGTCAAAGTTCACCTTGGGCCGTCGAACATGGCCTTAGATGCTGCAACCCAGAGTTTGAATCTTAATTGGACATTTCACATTTATTTTGAACATTGGTTTTTTACAAGAAGTCTCGCTGATTACACCATGTATTATTACAATCATGTGTAAACGCTCTTTTTTCTGAAAATCTTCCGTATGCAAATGATGGGAAATGACCGAAAGCTGATAACTTAACTGTAACGGTTGGCTTTAGTGTGTGATATGTTTCGTAATATCTCAGTTGCGTGTTATAGTCACATGTGCTGTTGAGTCTTGTTGTGTCAGTTAACGCCTTTTTAATGGCAATGTGTTTGTCTGTCAACATGTATTGTGACGTTCGCATTTTGTTCTCTTAATTACCTTCCGTTCATGTTTTGTGTGTGCGTTGTTCACTTTAGCGTTAGTCTTCCTGTTGAATCAATATAGATAACATCGGAATAGAGTCTCTCTCGTGTTCTACTTATTCGGGGCTTAGGCCCATTGGCCTAGCCCCATCGCGTCGAACTGTCTCTTCACCATCATAAGAAGAACCCGACCAACCATTCATTAAACGTTACATAACGAATCGAAAAACACTTTACGGATGTGAGAAGAGCGTATGATTGATTGGCTGTTAGATGACCAATCAGCTTTCATTTCATGCCTTTTTAAGAGTTCCTGTAAAATTGTTGATTTACGTACAACTTAATAAATTGCAACCCAATATGCTGTTTGGCAAGCATTTCAAAGGTATGTTAGTAGGCTTAATATAATTTTGCAGCATTTCTTAACCTCGACAGTTTCAAGACTTTAGGTCCAACCTTTAAAAGGTTGGTCTTTTGAAGGACAAGTTGGTCTTTTGAAGGACAACTTGGTCTTTTGAAAGACCATCTCCAATTTCATTTGAACCCACAACCGAGGTTTAGGCATAGAGAATCCCTCGCCTGCTGCAATCACGGATTTCAATATATATAGAGAGAGACTCTTTACCGTAACTTTTTTGCCATGCAAGGCATGCTAATTTCCCTGTAATTACGGTACCGACTTTTATTGCTTGCGCCCACGAAGCGATGTAAACTCAACGTCGTTACGAAGTCAACGATGCGCAGAATTATATATGAAATGTGTATAAAGATAGAATATAATTCCTATCTTCATGTAGATCCGTTTTTTGTAGAATAGCACTAACTGGAAATGTGAAGTTTCAATTTTTCTGCGTGGCCAATCTTATCTTCCCCCATGTCTTTACTTACAAATTGTCCCTGTTCTTAATGCTTCAAATCAATAAGAACTTTCATCTTATGAACGTTTTTGGTAAAAAACTGCTCTATTTTGGAACAGAATCGAAAATAATGAGCCCACGCAGAAAAATTGGATAAAAAATGTAATAACGATTGGACGGTCCTTACACAACAAGATTTTCACCCAACAATATTTCACATTTGCCAACATATATTATCTTATCAAACGTATTTCCTTAATAAAACTCCATTAATTCTTATTAACCATATTATAACGATGTTGTTGTCTGTTATCATCATCGTTATAATTATTATTGTCATCATTAGATTACAATGTATTATCAAATCGTTATTTTATCTGATCAACGCCAAATGCATCTATTAAATACAGAACAGAAGACATCACAACTGTACGAGTCATGTTGCTTTGGGTGGTTTCGGGGTAAATTCCCTTGGCATGCTTGTCTTCCAGCTCATCGCTCTTTGATAACAGAAGTTTCTATGAAGATAATTTTTATCAGAATGCAATCAAGTGGTTGGTAGAAATAGATGAGCCACGTCTATTTTTTATTTTTTAGATTTATTTAAGCGCAACCAACCTCCAATTTCTGTTGACTTTTTCGAGATGCGGCACAGACTTTCCCAGAGGGTTAAGATATGAAATCTTTCCAGATTTTGGCCAAGCAACCTTTAGAGAAGCAAAAAATTTCTCATTACTTCTTTAAACAGCAAGGTGATTATTACCATGCCCAAAGTATCTAGAGGAGATTTATATGTCAAACTGGAAAAATTGGCAATGCTACATCAGAAAAACACAGAGAAAAACTTACCAAACGATTCCAGTGGTTTCCACCATAATTGTCACAGGCAAGGACTAGGTCAAAAGCACCGATATCAACCTGTTTTGTAAGGTTTAAGATTCAATATCCATTGAATTGAATTGACACACTATCTATGCCCACTCCAGGTGTAGACAAATCCTGGCAAAGAAAAGAAAAAGACAATGTGAATTATGATTCCAAGGCCCGGACAGCTCGGTTTGAAATAGAGAGCATTTCTTTCTTGGGATGTAAATTGAGGCACGGAATCCCAACTAGCATTAAACAGTCACTTGATATTTCCCCTTGTGGGAAATGGGTCTCGTTACCCCTCCTCTGACGCTAAAGAGACTCCGTAACTAAGCAAACCTGAGAGAAAATGATTGACAGGTAGAGAAACGTGAGAGACTTAAAAACAAACGCGCTGTGAGGAAGATTTGAAACGTGTAATCTGTTTTGTTTTGTTCATTAAAGTTCATTATTGTTGTCACGAACCCAACGAAAATTCGCGACGCATCTTTAAAAAAGGTATAAAAGGGATGGAAGAGTTCTGAATGCAACTGCCGATTATGCAAGACTTTCTTAGCACAGGTTGGGCTCTTGAATTAACCTTGTTTGTATCAAATTTCGAAACTCGCCTGTAAATAAGTAACCTGGGTACCAGACCTACTATGTACCCAGGGTAGTAAATAAGTAACATATGTAATATATTCGTATTTGCCCTAGTGTCCGAGCTAAAAGCTCAGTTAACATGAAAGGTATGTTTACTAGGCTTGTGTTATCCACTACATACATAATAACTTCATATTAACTGTGAGACACAAGATTTAGAAGTCATCCAATGTGAAAATGTAACATAGAACTTATTTTATCTGATCATACGCAAAGGCCGAGAGAAAATAGATTCACATGAACAACTTCGTAACCCTGTGTCTCCATATATAGTTGGCCATTATCAAATTTGGTACCTAGCACCACTGTTATGTGCTCTTTACAATCAACTTATCTACTGACAATGATCTCATAACAGTCCAAACATCCTTTTTTATGCAACCAAGTGAGCCAAAGCAAAGCACTTTCAGATCCACCTCCCAACCTAACTACTGCAGCAGACTGCACAGCGGCTGATACCGTTTCTCTTTGGTGTTCAGTGCTTGCTCAAAATACAGATCGTAGCAGACAGTCTCCTCTAAGATAATGCATTTACGTGACTGATTGTCAATGATTATGGTGTCAGGTTTACGGTGCGTAATACGCTGTAATTCATCACCATATTCCGTTATTATTGATTCTGCAAGTTCGTTTGCATGAAACTGGAAACCACTTATACTTCCTGAGACCACCTCAAATATTTTGTCAGCAATTCGATTGTGACGTCGACTATAAAAGTTGTGAAACTCTCTACATCCATTCATCAGATGTGCGACACTTTTCGTGTGCTGATGGCAAAAGGGGCAAGAAGGGTCATTATCACGATTCCATACATGCTTTGTGAAGTTTGTTGGAAGTAGACTCAACCGTGCTTTTATTGCAAACTTCACCAGTAAATCACTTACTTTCCAGTTGTAAAAAATTGAATGGGAGGATTTCAACTGAACATCAGTCATGCAGAGAAAGGGGCCTTGAACTGACAATTGCTTTGCTTTTTGCAAATCTCGATAAACTGTCTGTTTGAATAGCAATTTCTGAAGTGGAGCACCTTCATCAAAAAGTTCACCATTAATAATTACTCCAGCCTTTCCTTGCCTGAACTCAATGGAAACATCTAGCTTTCTAGAAGATCTGGCCAATCTGATTGACACCCAAATTTGGTACGACTATTCAGGTAGCCGTCTTCACTAATCTCAAACCCAAGAAAGTTCATATCATTATCTGTTGAAGCAACTTTCCGTTTTTCCATATCCAAATTTAGGGATTGACGTGCAATGTTCTTGAACTGTAATTGGGGATGATTCAACATCTTAATGAGAAATGCAACCCTTGTTGTCCTATACACATCTGACACACGCTTAACTCCAATCCCTCCGTGCTCCCGTAGTAAGGAGATGATGAGCTGTGTTGTTGTTTCATACAAATCATACATATCTCGAACTGCCTTCACCAAGGACTTTTCCATGAGTTCCAACGTCTCCTCTGTAAACCTTGTATTGTAAAAATGGTGGAGAATCTTCGCGAGAGCCAAGTTATTTAAAGCACTAGCCTTTAGAGCAAGAGGCAATTTGCAGCTTGTTATTTCCTCCAATAAATCTTTATAACTTTCTAGAACTTCATACACCTGCACAGCATCTTCGCCGGAAAGTAAGGGAGACTTTCCAAGATACTTATAGGACTTGTCACGGGGATAAACTTCGATGGCATTTCCTTGAATTGACACAGTTGGCTTTTTATCTGCCTTGACTTTGTACCAGTTATTCCCAGACCTCCTTGCATACATAACTGCACATTTACTGGGTTTCACTTCTAAACCTGCTATCTTCATGGCAACTTGTCCGATATCAAACATCTCATTTATAATCGTTACGTCATAACTGACAACAACAACATCATCCGCAAAAGCTTGCAATGGACATGGATTAATCCTACTTTCATCTTCGATGCTTTGCCTGATAACAGCCTCTCTCACCATAGGCTTGCATACTCTGTCAATCACCAATATGAATAAAAGTGCACTCAAAGGGTCACCTGTCTTTGTTCCTCTGATTATATTGAACTCTTTACTCAATTCAAACCCACAAATCACAGAAAACGAAGAGTAACGGTATAGATCTTCGACCAAGCAACAATAAATCAAAGGAATGTCAAATTCCCGGAGAGTTTCAAAAAGGAAACTAGGCTCAATCAGGATGAAATGATTGCTAACCCAGGGAAATTTCATGCCCTTCTGGTTAGTAAGGATAAAAAAGTACCATTGGATATAGCATTTCTATTCAAGGGAAAACTATAATTTCTGAAGCTTCAGTAAAGTTGCTTGGCGTGAATATAGATCATAAACTGAATTTTGACATTCACATATCCGAACTTTGTAAAAGGCAGTAACCCAGCTAAATGTGCTCAAAAGACTTAAATCTTTCATTGGCCTTGATGAGAAAAAGGTATGAGTCCAAAGCTTTGTCTTCCCTAATTTTAACTACTGCCCTTTAGTGTGGTTCTTCTCCTCGGCTATATCTACGAAGAAGATCGAAAAATACAGGAACGAGCCCAACGATTCCTTTAAGATGACCATGATTCGTATTATAGAGATCCGCTTTGCAAATCACAAAAATGCACAATGCATGTAAATCGGCAAATGAACCTCTGTACTTAACTAAAAATTGAACCTATTGCAACGTAGAAAAGTTGTTTGATTTTTAAATAAAACAAGCTTAGTCAGTTGATGCCTCTGACTTCCTTTTCCTTGCTGAATAACCTTCTCCCCATAAACTTTTGTGTACGTAAATAGCCTTAAGGTGAAGTATTTGTCTGCCACACATTTTGTTAGCCACCTGTCATGGTCCTCTTCGAAAAGAACTTCATTGAATCCTTGTGCATGAGACTCAAAAAGAGCTTGACTTGGTCTTGTCTCACCCCAAAAGTAATTCACCACCTCTAGAATCATTTCCTTCTTTATGTGCTTTTTTCCACTTATCTGTTTGTAATTCTCTTTGCAAACTGTAGCTTTGAACACTTTTTCTGCACATGCAACTACTTTATGACTGTGAAGGTATTGTCAAGCCACCGTTATTTACAAAAGATGTAAATGCTGCTGCTCTGTGAACCGTATCATAACCAGGACAATATCCATGATCAGAAGTTGAAATTTCACCAATCAAACTTTCTTTGCAGTTGTGACAATTAACCTTCTTTACCAACTTAGCAACAATGAATCCAGATATATAATAAAGAATATTTTCGGTATACAAAGAATGTTCCATAGTGTCTATTTGTTTCAACAGGTTTCTGGTTTCTTGGTCATGCTGAACTGTCAGGTTGGCAATAGTGGCAGATGTATGTGATGAATCACTTGTGAACACAGGAATGATGGTGTTTTGTTCAAAAACTTGGCAGTTGGCACTATTTGATGCTGTAATTTTATTTCTCAACAGCATATTTCTAAGAGCGTACTTAAACTGTATTACATTTGGATTATTATTCCATCCACCTTTACTCCTAATGCATGAAAACAACAGTTCAATATGATCTTGAGAAAATTTGTAAGTTAGCAGGAACTTAAATGGATTTGCTAGGCATGTTAAAAGATGATTTGCTAGCAGAATTGTTGATTTAATTGTAATCACAAATCCAAGAATAAATGTTTTTCTGCGATGGTACCTCAGTAGCTGACCACTTGATGTTTTCAGGGAGAGAAGATACTCTGCAGTGCTTTTGAGCACAGTTGTCCATCTTTGCTGTGTTGCTAAACGTAGTGGCTGCTTGAAGCCATGTGCAACTGGGCTTCTAGAATTTAACATATCAAACAACCTGTCAATCAATCGGATAAACCTTACTGTTGGTGCACATGACTCAAACTGCTCCATTTTGAGAACCTTTTGAAGGAATTCAAATGCATCAGCCACTGAGCTGCTCAGTGTCTGGGCTGCCAAAGATACCTTCATCTTATTCTTGTGGTAATCCATATGAGTTGCTCCTAGCTTGTTTCCAAGTTTTAGTCCTTGGGTTTCCTGCAGTTGATGAAGATGTTTGAAAAACTTCCATTCTATCTTAGCACAATCAGAGTCTAAGAAGCAAGAAAGGTCTGCTAGGGAATTTCTAGCAAGTTTAAGCATATGGCATGGGTCTAAAATGGCACAAACATCATAATGCTCTGTTTGATGTTTGAATACTGTTTTGATACTGTCATATAAGCCATCAAAAGAATGTTATAAAAATCTTATTTTTTAATTCAGTTAGCTCGTGCTTCGAATATTAAAGAAATTTCTTGTTGCCTATTCTTGTTGCCTATTCTTCAAAGTATTTCTAAAAACTGAAAGTTGCAAGCCATCAAAATTATTGTGGAGTAATGAATCGTCAGTCTTAATAAGAAGTTTTTTCTCCAACTCATCAATTATCTGCATCATATTCTTGATTCTAAAATTGCGTCTTCTGACCTTCTGCTGTAATGTTTTTATTTTCCTTTTCAACTTTGCATTTTTAGAAGCAAGCTTCTCAGTCTCTCTTCTTTCATCATTGGAAATTGTCTCATTGTCATTGCTGTACTGACTGTTTTTTGAGAGGGGTTTAGCATAACTGTGGATCCTCAATATTTTAGTTGGAGAAGGTGATTCGTCTGGTAATTTTCTTTTCACTCCAGGACGTGTAAACAGAGTCTCCTTTGGTTTTAAATGAGATGGTATACCATCAAAAACACTAGGTACAGCATTTGGCTTAAGTTGGCATCGTGAACTTTGTCCAGGGGGCATAATATAATCTTCCATTTTGAAATGCTCACTACAAAGAAAGCTGTAGGGTGTTGCAGTCCATCTTTTTCCTTTCTTGTCAGCACGTCTGATTGATTTTTCCCATTTTTCCAATTTCTCTTTGTCATTCAAAGGGAACCTGAAAAGTTGTGATCTTGTATTTTCCAAAGGGTTTTGCTCTTTAGGGAGGGGTAGGGATTTGAAGCATTTTCTTTCAAATGTGGAATTATCAAAATTTAAGAATATTTGGTTTTCTTAGTTAATGGTTCAGAACTAGGGTTGCTGAAATTTAAAATGGTTGCATGGTAAGAGCATATATTTGTGGAGTCAGTTTGTAATCTGATGCAGGGTTACTTTTAATGATGTATTAATAAAATAATTCAGATAAGCCATAGCAATACCATTCAGCCCAAAATAGCATTCTTGACCCAAGAGAAATAAGCCTTGCTCAGACGTGGTTCATACAATTTTAGCCAGCCTGGCTCAAGCAGATTATTGGCAGGGATGAATTCAAAACTCGTATCAAAATATCCTGAAAAGCACTGTTATAGAAACGAGTTGTGATGGGTTTCTACCGACTGCGTTGCTCAACCTCTATGGACGATCCGTGCCAAAGTTGTCTTATTTAACGTGCAGGGAACACGGAGCCAGGCCGAGAGAGAGAAATGACGACGCGTTGTCTGTTGTTTTCTGTAGCTCTGTTTCTGACTGACTCTGATTTACTTTACAATTATATTTATACTGATGGATCTAAGAATAAATTTGCTGACGAGGGATGAGAGAGGATGATGAAATGGTGATGTAATGCGGATGGAAAAATCTAGGCTGGGGAGCGAGAAACGATGTGTCAGCATGACATGGTGTGACAATGGAAAGTAGACAAAGGAGTCACTACACTGTCATGCCAAAAACTTGGAGAGGCTATGTCATTTGGAGATGTCACCCCACCACCCACCTCTCTCTCCCGTCCCGTCAGAGCCTCTGTAAGTAAGGACTGAAGAGAACTGAAATATTCAAATATTTCAAAAAATGCTTTATAGTTCTGTTGCAAATTTACGTGGTTCCCCGCACTGTGTCTAGGCCAAGGGTTTTGGGTAGGAAGCGACACTGACCTGTGAAATGCGATTGTTTTCCTCGACAATGCAGACTCATCATTGTATGTCTCACTCATGTCGTTCGGTAGCTGTTTGTTCGTACAACCAAATGCTACACAGCTGATAGGCATTTTCGTTTCATAATTCACTTCGAGTTTTAGCTGTGATAAGAGGAACACGCGCCCGCAATATGAACTCTTCTAATAATCGCAAATATTTTCTAATATTCTTTCTAATAAATAATAATTCTTTATATTTAGATTCTTCAGTTATTTTTCTTAGGGGTATGCTTTGCAACTCAACAGTGTTTTGTAGTGTGTTTATTAACTTTCTAGGTGATATTTCAAGTGACACACTATTTCCCGCCAAATTTTTGTACGTACAACGCGACCTCCCATGTCAGCCATCTTTGGACACACACGGAAACAATAGAGTTATCGTTCCAGGTGGTTCAATGATCAAGCGTGACATTACTGGAGGCAATGGAACCCAGTGGCTGTCTGGCTTTTCCACTTCGTGTCTCACGTAACAATTGCTTACCAGAGTCAATTCCCATCAGGCCGACTTGAGAACGTAGCTTCGATAAAACGACATCTGTCATAGTCGGGAAAGAATAAGTTGTGATATGTTAACCCATCGACTCGCCAACCAAGGTGACTATGACCAAATCAAGCAATTTCTAAGCGTGCATTTTATTCCATACGAGCCAATATACAAAGCATTGGACGTCAGTCCTTCGACGCCAGGTATAAAGTTATTTTGGGACGGCGTTGTCAAATGTCTTGGCGAACCCATCAGCTTCATAACTTTGGATCCAAGCGGAAAGATTGTCGGAGCTTGCCTCAACTATCGTTTTCAGCCGATAGCCGAGACCAATGGCCGATGGGTGAAGCAAGAGCGGCTTCCAGTCGGGATGTCTGGCCCTGGTATAGATTTGGCCTTCCTGGCGAAGCTGGAAGATGGTCTTGTCGAGCGACTTGCCGCGATGGATTCATGTGCCAACCAGTTGTTGCTTGCGATTATCTGTGTTGACATCGAGTTGCGAGGTCACGGTCTCGGGGTCAAGCTGGTTGACCTCACCATCGAGAAGGCAAGGCAGCTCGGCTATGATTGCATTGTGTCCCAGGCAACGGCGAAAGCATCGCAAATTTTGTTCAAACGACTTGGCTTCCAGGTGCTTACTGCAGTGAGACATGTAGACTTTACTGACGAAAAGGAACCCAGTTGCTGACCTGTCAAGATGGCACAGATGAAGGTCAGCTTGTTTTCATGAAGATTTGAGAACAGACCTGGGAAACGCCTTGTCTTCTAGTGCACAACTTGTCTTCTTTGTAAGCCGATTTATGTATAATTAGGCTTTACTTATTTGTGTCAAAGTTCACCTTGGGCCGTCGAACATGGCCTTAGATGCTGCAACCCAGAGTTTGAATCTTAATTGGACATTTCACATTTATTTTAACATTGGTTTTTTACAAGAAGTCTCGCTGATTACACCATGTATTATTACAATCATGTGTAAACGCTCTTTTTTCTGAAAATCTTCCGTATGCAAATGATGGGAAATGACCGAAAGCTGATAACTTAACTGTAACGGTTGGCTTTAGTGTGTGATATGTTTCGTAATATCTCAGTTGCGTGTTATAGTCACATGTGCTGTTGAGTCTTGTTGTGTCAGTTAACGCCTTTTTAATGGCAATGTGTTTGTCTGTCAACATGTATTGTGACGTTCGCATTTTGTTCTCTTAATTACCTTCCGTTCATGTTTTGTGTGTGCGTTGTTCACTTTAGCGTTAGTCTTCCTGTTGAATCAATATAGATAACATCGGAATAGAGTCTCTCTCGTGTTCTACTTATTCGGGGCTTAGGCCCATTGGCCTAGCCCCATCGCGTCGAACTGTCTCTTCACCATCATAAGAAGAACCCGACCAACCATTCATTAAACGTTACATAACGAATCGAAAAACACTTTACGGATGTGAGAAGAGCGTATGATTGATTGGCTGTTAGATGACCAATCAGCTTTCATTTCATGCCTTTTTAAGAGTTCCTGTAAAATTGTTGATTTACGTACAACTTAATAAATTGCAACCCAATATGCTGTTTGGCAAGCATTTCAAAGGTATGTTAGTAGGCTTAATATAATTTTGCAGCATTTCTTAACCTCGACAGTTTCAAGACTTTAGGTCCAACCTTTAAAAGGTTGGGTCTTTTGAAGGACAAGTTGGTCTTTTGAAGGACAACTTGGTCTTTTGAAAGACCATCTCCAATTTCATTTGAACCCACAACCGAGGTTTAGGCATAGAGAATCCCTCGCCTGCTGCAATCACGGATTTCAATATATATAGAGAGAGACTCTTTACCGTAACTTTTTTGCCATGCAAGGCATGCTAATTTCCCTGTAATTACGGTACCGACTTTTATTGCTTGCGCCCACGAAGCGATGTAAACTCAACGTCGTTACGAAGTCAACGATGCGCAGAATTATATATGAAATGTGTATAAAGATAGAATATAATTCCTATCTTCATGTAGATCCGTTTTTTGTAGAATAGCACTAACTGGAAATGTGAAGTTTCAATTTTTCTGCGTGGCCAATCTTATCTTCCCCCATGTCTTTACTTACAAATTGTCCCTGTTCTTAATGCTTCAAATCAATAAGAACTTTCATCTTATGAACGTTTTTGGTAAAAAACTGCTCTATTTTGGAACAGAATCGAAAATAATGAGCCCACGCAGAAAAATTGGATAAAAAATGTAATAACGATTGGACGGTCCTTACACAACAAGATTTTCACCCAACAATATTTCACATTTGCCAACATATATTATCTTATCAAACGTATTTCCTTAATAAAACTCCATTAATTCTTATTAACCATATTTATAACGATGTTGTTGTCTGTTATCATCATCGTTATAATTATTATTGTCATCATTAGATTACAATGTATTATCAAATCGTTATTTTATCTGATCAACGCCAAATGCATCTATTAAATACAGAACAGAAGACATCACAACTGTACGAGTCATGTTGCTTTGGGTGGTTTCGGGGTAAATTCCCTTGGCATGCTTGTCTTCCAGCTCATCGCTCTTTGATAACAGAAGTTTCTATGAAGATAATTTTTATCAGAATGCAATCAAGTGGTTGGTAGAAATAGATGAGCCACGTCTATTTTTTATTTTTTAGATTTATTTAAGCGCAACCAACCTCCAATTTCTGTTGACTTTTTCGAGATGCGGCACAGACTTTCCCAGAGGGTTAAGATATGAAATCTTTCCAGATTTTGGCCAAGCAACCTTTAGAGAAGCAAAAATTTCTCATTACTTCTTTAAACAGCAAGGTGATTATTACCATGCCCAAAGTATCTAGAGGAGATTTATATGTCAAACTGGAAAAATTGGCAATGCTACATCAGAAAAACACAGAGAAAAACTTACAAACGATTCCAGTGGTTTCCACCATAATTGTCACAGCAAGGACTAGGTCAAAAGCACCGATATCAACCTGTTTTGTAAGGTTTAAGATTCAATATCCATTGAATTGAATTGACACACTATCTATGCCCACTCCAGGTGTAGACAAATCCTGGCAAAGAAAAGAAAAAGACAATGTGAATTATGATTCCAAGGCCCGGACAGCTCGGTTTGAATAGAGAGCATTTCTTTCTTGGGATGTAAATTGAGGCACGGAATCCCAACTAGCATTAAACAGTCACTTGATATTTCCCTTGTGGGAAATGGGTCTCGTTACCCTCCTCTGACGCTAAAGAGACTCCGTAACTAAGCAAACCTGAGAGAAAATGATTGACAGGTAGAGAAACGTGAGAGACTTAAAAACAAACGCGCTGTGAGGAAGATTTGAAACGTGTAATCTGTTTTGTTTTGTTCATTAAAGTTCATTATTGTTGTCACGAACCCAACGAAAATTCGCGACGCATCTTTAAAAAAGGTATAAAAGGGATGGAAGAGTTCTGAATGCAACTGCCGATTATGCAAGACTTTCTTAGCACAGGTTGGGCTCTTGAATTAACCTTGTTTGTATCAAATTTCGAAACTCGCCTGTAAATAAGTAACCTGGGTACCAGACCTACTATGTACCCAGGGTAGTAAATAAGTAACATATGTAATATATTCGTATTTGCCCTAGTGTCCGAGCTAAAAGCTCAGTTAACATGAAAGGTATGTTTACTAGGCTTGTGTTATCCACTACATACATAATAACTTCATATTAACTGTGAGACACAAGATTTAGAAGTCATCCAATGTGAAAATGTAACATAGAACTTATTTTATCTGATCATACGCAAAGGCCGAGAGAAAATAGATTCACATGAACAACTTCGTAACCCTGTGTCTCCATATATAGTTGGCCATTATCAAATTTGGTACCGAGCACCACTGTAATGTGCTCTTTACAATCAACTTATCTACTGACAATGATCTCATAACAGTCCAAACATCCTTTTTTATGCAACCAAGTGAGCCAAAGCAAAGCACTTTCAGATCCACCTCCCAACCTAACTACTGCAGCAGACTGCACAGCGGCTGATACCGTTTCTCTTTGGTGGTCAGCGCTTGCTAAAAATACAGATCGTAGCAGACAGTCTCCTCTAAGATAATGCATTTACGTGACTGATTGTCAATGATAATGGTGTCAGGTTTACGGTGCGTAATACGCTGTAATTCATCACCATATTCCGTTATTATTGATTCTGCAAGTTCGATTGCATGAAACTGGAAACCACTTATACTTCCTGAGACCACCTCAAATATTTTGTCAGCAATTCGATTGTGACGTCGACTATAAAAGTTGTGAAACTCTCTACATCCATTCATCAGATGTGCGACACTTTCCGTGTGCTGATGGCAAAAGGGGCAAGAAGGGTCATTATCACGATTCCAGACATGCTTTGTGAAGTTTGCTGGAAGTAGACTCAACCGCGCTTTTATTGCAAACTTCACCAGTAAATCACTTACTTTCCAGTTGTAAAAAATTGAATGGGAGGATTTCAACTGAACATCAGTCATGCAGAGAAAGGGGCCTTGAACTGACAATTGCTTTGCTTCTTGCAAATCTCGATAAACTGTCTGTTTGAATAGCAACTTCTGAAGTGGAGCACCTTCATCAAAAAGTTCACCATTAATAATTACTCCAGCCTTTCCTTGCCTGAACTCAATGGAAACATCTAGCTTTCTAGCATATCTCAGAAGATCTGGCCAATCTGATTGACACCCAAATTTGGTACGACTATTCAGGTAGCCGTCTTCACTAATCTCAAACCCAAGAAAGTTCATATCATTATCTGTTGAAGCAACTTTCCGTTTTTCCATATCCAAATTTAGGGATTGACGTGCAATGTTCTTGAACTGTAATTGGGGATGATTCAACATCTTAATGAGAAATGCAACCCTTGTTGTCCTATACACATCTGACACACGCTTAACTCCAATCCCCGTGCTTCGCGTGGTAAGAAGATGATGAGCTGTGTTGTTGTTTCATACAAATCATACATATCTCGAACTGCCTTCACCAAGGACTTTTCCATGAGTTCCAACGTCTCCTCTGTAAACCTTGTATTGTAAAAATGGTGGAGAATCTTCGCGAGAGCCAAGTTATTTAAAGCACTAGCCTTTAGAGCAAGAGGCAATTTGCAGCTTGTTATTTTCTCCAATAAATCTTTATAACTTTCTAGAACTTCATACACCTGCACAGCATCTTCGCCGGAAAGTAAGAGAGACTTTCCAAGATACTTATAGGACTTGTCACGGGGATAAACTTCGATGGCATTTCCTTGAATTGACACAGTTGGCTTTTTATCTGCCTTGCCTTTGTACCAGTTATTCCCAGACCTCCTTGCATACATAACTGCACATTTACTGGGTTTCACTTCTAAACCTGCTATCTTCATGGCAACTTGTCCGATATCAAACATCTCATTTATAATCGTTACGTCATAACTGACAACAACAACATCATCCGCAAAAGCTTGCAATGGACATGGATTAATCCTACTTTCATCTTCGATGCCCTGCCTGATAACAGCCTCTCTTACCATAGGCTTGCATACTCTGTCAATCACCAATATGAATAAAAGTGCACTCAAAGGGTCACCTGTCTTTGTTCCTCTGATTATATTGAACTCTTTACTCAATTCAAACCCACAAATCAGAGAAAACGAAGAGTAACGGTATAGATCTTCGACCAAGCAACAATAAATTAAAGGAATGTCAAATTCCCGGAGAGTTTCAAAAAGGAAACTATGCTCAATGCTCCCAAACGTATCCGCAAAATCCACAAAAACTGCACAAAACTTTGTACTTAAGTGTCTGAAATCATCCATTGCGGCTTTCAAACTAAAAATCAATTCCTGTCTGTCACGATCGGGCAGGAAGGCACGCTGCCAAAAAGCAATCTCATTGGATATGTGTGGGGTGATTCGTTTACAGATTGCTTTCGAAAACACCTTGTAACAAGTGGGTAAAAGAGATACACCCCTAAGCGTTGACAAATCATTGATACTAAAATTCTTCTTGGGGATTCGCTGAACAATTGACTTTTTCCATGATGTTGGTATTCGCAAATGTACAAGCACAACGTTCAAGATATTCACGAAAACATACCCATTTTCGCTAAACATTTCCTTCATGTCCTCGTAAGTAACCCCATCGGCACCATAACTCTTCCCACTGGGGCAGCCTTTCACAGTAGATTCAATCTCATCATAGCTGAAAAAATGACCATAATTCACAGAGGCCAATGCCTCCTCACGATCAAAGAATGGAGGAATCGAATGCTGACAACACTTTTATAGATTTTTCAAAAGACCTGCCTTAATTAATTAACGTCTTGGAAAAAGAAGCAAGCATCGCTCTTGCCTGGCTCAATCAGGATGAAATGATTGCTAACCCAGGGAAATTTCATGCCCTTCTGGTTAGTAAGGATAAAAAAGTACCATTGGATATAGCATTTCTATTCAAGGGAAAACTATAATTTCTGAAGCTTCAGTAAAGTTGCTTGGCGTGAATATAGATCATAAACTGAATTTTGACATTCACATATCCGAACTTTGTAAAAGGCAGTAACCCAGCTAAATGTGCTCAAAAGACTTAAATCTTTCATTGGCCTTGATGAGAAAAAGGTATGAGTCCAAAGCTTTGTCTTCCCTAATTTTAACTACTGCCCTTTAGTGTGGTTCTTCTCCTCGGCTATATCTACGGAGAAGATCGAAAAATACAGGAACGAGCCCAACGATTCCTTTAAGATGACCATGATTCGTATTATAGAGATCCGCTTTGCAAATCACAAAAATGCACAATGCATGTAAATCGGCAAATGAACCTCTGTACTTAACTAAAAATTGAACCTATTGCAACGTAGAAAAGTTGTTTGATTTTTAAATAAAACAAGCTTAGTCAGTTGATGCCTCTGACTTCCTTTTCCTTGCTGAATAACCTTCTCCCCATAAACTTTTGTGTACGTAAATAGCCTTAAGGTGAAGTATTTGTCTGCCACACACTTTGTTAGCCACCTGTCATGGTCCTCTTCGAAAAGAACTTCATTGAATCCTTGTGCATGAGACTCAAAAAGAGCTTGACTTGGTCTTGTCTCACCCCAAAAGTAATTCACCACCTCTAGAATCATTTCCTTCTTTATGTGCTTTTTTCCACTTATCTGTTTGTAATTCTCTTTGCAAACTGTAGCTTTGAACACTTTTTCTGCACATGCAACTACTTTATATACAGACTGTGAAGGTATTGTCAAGCCATAATTATTTACAAAAGATGTAAATGCTGCTGCTCTGTGAACCGTATCATAACCAGGACAATATCCATGATCAGAAGTTGAAATTTCACCAATCAAACTTTCTTTGCAGTTGTGACAATTAACCTTCTTTACCAACTTAGCAACAATGAATCCAGATATATAATAAAGAATATTTTCGGTATACAAAGAATGTTCCATAGTGTCTATTTGTTTCAACAGGTTTCTGGTTTCTTGGTCATGTTGAACTGTCAGGTTGGCAATAGTGGCAGATGTATGTGATGAATCACTTGTGAACACAGAAATGATGGTGTTTTGTTCAAAAACTTGGCAGTTGGCACTATTTGATGCTAATAATAATAATAATAATAATAATATCATATTTATACAGGTTAACTTTGGTCAGCAACAACGTGCTGTTATCATTAAAGGACCTGTCTAAAATATACATGGATTACCGAAATAAAAATTAAATACATGATGAAAATGAAATCTTAAAAGTCGAAGTTAAAATTTTTACAAAAAGTCTTAAATCTTAGAATTGAAGTTTCACACTTCATTTCGTCTGTTAGTTTATTAAAAATCTTTGCTCCTTGAAAGTAAAAGGCCTTCTTGCCTGCTTCTGATTGTACTTTGGGCAAAACAATATTTTTTGCATTGGCACGAGTACACTGCCTGTGTTTTACTCTAGTGAAATAGTTTCGAAAGGCGTGTGGCGATACGCTATTCAAACTTTTGAAAACTTCCAGAGCACACATCTTGTTTCGTAGACTACTGACTTTCTCCAGCTGTACACTGTCCCTGTTGCCATTTATTACTTTCAGTGCCCGTCTCTGAATGTTCTCATACACCATCTTTTTTGATGGTGCCATGTAAAGGAACACATTGTTACAGTAAAGCAGAATTGGTAAAATTGTTACCTTGTAAATTGTTTCTGCTGTGTAAGGACTTTTATTATGCCGTATACGCGACAATAACTTTACTCTGGATGTGGCTTTTTTTATTGTTTTTTCGAAATGATCAGAAAATGTCAGGTTCTTGTCCATCTTTACTCCTAGATACTCGTATTCTTTAGATTCTGTGATCTTTGTGTTATTGATCTTGATTTCCATAGGTTTTGATTTCGAAGTTCTCTGGTGTGTACCATAAAGGACGCACTCGGTCTTGGTCTTTTTAAGATTAATAACGAGATTATTTTGCTGAAGCCAGTAAGCAATCTGTTTTAGATCACTGTTTAACTTTTCTTCGATAATATCACAATTTTTACCAGCAACGTACAAAACAGAATCATCAGCATAGAGGGTCATTTCACATTGGCTTAAATTTTCATCGATATCGTTTATTAGTAAGGTGAAAAGCAATGGACCCAATATGGATCCCTGCGGTACTCCACAGGTAATAGCTTGACTTTCTGACAAGGCTCCATCATATGATACAATTTGCGTTCTACCAAACAGATAGCTCTCGAACCAGCAAAGCTCCTTGTTTTTAATACCATAATTAAGAAGTTTAGATAGGAGTCTCTCATGGTCCACTGTGTCAAAAGCCTTTCGCAGGTCAATAAATACAGCTCCAGTCATAAGGCCCCTGTCCATATTGGTTCTGATGGAATCTGAGAAAAATGTAACTGCATGTTGAGTAGATGATCGCTTTCGAAAACCAAACTGTCTCTCCGAAAGCATATTATTAGCCTCAAGATAGTCATAGAGCTGATTTTGCACAACCCGCTCAAAGACTTTTGAAATAACAGGGAGTATAGAAATTGGTCTATAGTTATCCATGATCGTCTTTTCTCCTGACTTGTAGACTGGTGTAATTTTAGAGCATTTTTCAGCACATGGGAAGATTGCCATTTCAAGACATCGATTAATCAAGTTTGAGAGAGGACCAGCTATCTCGTTTGCCCCATCAACCATCAACGTTGTTGGTATATCATCACAACCAGCAGCCTTTTTTCTTTTTAGTTTCTTTAAAATGTCTCTGATGTCTTTGATGTTTGTCATTTTAAAATTAAAGGTTACCTTTTTTGGGTTCTGTCTATGATCCAATGTTGAGTGTTTGTGATATTCCAAACTTTGATTCACTATTGCTGGTAAAGTATTTTGCAATTTTCTGCCAATCGTCGCGAAAAACATGCAGAATTCGTTTGATATAGTTTTCTTTTCAGAAGTAATTTCTCCATTTATTTCAAATACCTTGCTGCTTAGATCTTTTGAGGATCTTGCTGGATAACATTTTTTAATTTGCTCCCAAAACTGCTTTGGTCTGTTAATGTTTTCTTGAAAGACAGATCTTGTGTAAGTTGCCTTGTTGTATCTGATGATTCGAGTTGCTGCATTTCGTAAGCGACGATATGTGGACCAATCATTTTCTTTTCCTGTCTTTCTTGCTTTTTTCAACCAGTAATCTCTCTCATTCATTTTGGATCTAATCTCATTTGTTAGCCATGGACAATCACGCCCTTTTACCTTTTTCTTTGTTAGGGGTGCATGCTTATCTATTACTGACTTCAAGAGCCCTTTGAAAATTGTCCATGCTTTGTCAACATTTTGTTCTTTTTCAAGGTTTTCCCAGGGCTGACTTTGGAGATCTCTTCTGAAACTATTTTCATCATACTTCGCAAAATTTCTTTTGTATGTTGTCCTTGATAAAAACTTTTGACAATTTTTCTTTATAACTGCTCCCACCAGATCGTGATCACTGAGAGAATTAGGGCGTGTGATATGCTTTCTTACATTCTGTTCGTGGGTTGTTGCAATAATATCTATGAGTGTGCTCGTGTCTTTGGTGACTCTTGTGGGCTTTGTTATTATTTGTTTGAGCCCATGCCCCTTGATGATTCGCTTTACTTCTCTGTTTTTCGAAGTGTTCAGATAGTCAGCATTCAAATCACCCATGAGGATTAGTTCTTTGTTTTCAGAGATACTGGTGTTTATCATATCACTGAATTCACTTTCAAAATTTCGATCAAGATACTTTGAAGTGTCCGGGGGCCTGTATATGACACATACCAGTAACGGACGTGATTTTTTCACAAAGATTTCGACCCAAATAGCTTCTAAACTTTCCTTTTCTAGATCTTCCCTTCTTTGCCAGCCAAGATCATTTCTTATAAAACAACCAACACCGCCACCTGAGCCATTTTTTCTATCGTTTCTTAGAAATGCATAGCCTTCAATCTTGCTTTCTTCGTCCCTAATATCCTTGTGCAGGTGGGTCTCAGTAACGCCAAAAAAATCGATGTTGTGTTTCGTTTCTTGAAGTAATAATTTTAAGTCCTCGATTTTCTTTGCAAGGCCATTTATGTTTTGGTGGAATAATTTTAGTCCTCTTGATTGTAAAAACGTTGTGATATCGTTGTAAATATTTTCTGTCATTTGAATATCTGGATTGACTTGTTTATCTGCCAAGCACGAACGGCAATAAACCCTCTCGCATCCGTTTTCAATTTGATCAACGAGGCATTTTAGGTGGAGCTTTTGGCCACACGCGAAGCACTTATCAGAGCTCTGATTCTTTCTCATCGGCCTTTTACATGTGATGCATTTCTGGCATGGACCTGGACACATCTCGACATCCCCAGCAAGAAGTAGTAACAATTGTAGTCCCACATGCGTGCGTGTGTTATGAACTACATGAATTCCCTTTTCTTGTTTGTGGACCCATACAGAAGCACATATTCTTGAGTTTTGAACATCCTTTGCCTCTTCACCGTAGAAAGAGAAGCAGACTGAGTTTGCACTTGCAAAGGATTCTTTTCTGATGTTGGATAGAACGAATATTACAACAGCAAAATATGCTGCGGCCGCCATGACGTTTGTTGTCTTTGTATGTTTTTTACCTTCGTTTGCTGTAATTTTATTTCTCAACAGCATATTTCTAAGAGCGTACTTAAACTGTATTACATTTGGATTATTATTCCATCCACCTTTACTCCTAATGCATGAAAACAACAGTTCAATATGATCTTGAGAAAATTTGTAAGTTAGCAGGAACTTAAATGGATTTGCTAGGCATGTTAAAAGATGATTTGCTAGCAGAATTGTTGATTTAATTGTAATCACAAATCCAAGAATAAATGTTTTTCTGCGATGGTACCTCAGTAGCTGACCACTTGATGTTTTCAGGGAGAGAAGATACTCTGCAGTGCTTTTGAGCACAGTTGTCCATCTTTGCTGTGTTGCTAAATGTAGTGGCTGCTTGAAGCCATGTGCAACTGGGCTTCTAGAATTTAACATATCAAACAACCTGTCAATCAATCGGATAAACCTTACTGTTGGTGCACATGACTCAAACTGCTCCATTTTGAGAACCTTTTGAAGGAATTCAAATGCATCAGCCACTGAGCTGCTCAGTGTCTGGGCTGCCTAAGATACCTTCATCTTATTCTTGTGGTAATCCATATGAGTTGCTCCTAGCTTGTTTCCAAGTTTTAGTCCTTGGGTTTCCTGCAATTGATGAAGATGTTTGAAAAACTTCCATTCTATCTTAGCACAATCAGAGTCTAAGAAGCAAGAAAGGTCTGCTAGGGAATTTCTAGCAAGTTTAAGCATATGGCATGGGTCTAAAATGGCACAAACATCATAATGCTCTGTTTGATGTTTGAATACTGTTTTGATACTGTCATATAAGCCATCAAACCTACACCCAAGAGTTTCAAACATGCTGATATTTGTTGATGTACCATCACAAGTGACACAGTGAACTCGTAACCCAGCTTCAGATGCTTTTGTAAGGGCTATGTTTACTAGTTGCTTTTGAACATTAGCAGATGTTTCGTTTATAAGGAAGTACCCTATAGGGCATTTCCAATGGCCCCGTAAACCGACCAACAAGAAAACCAGGACCTCAGTGGCAAGCTCCTCTGTTGGCTCAACAACTGCATTACCATAGTTTATGAAGCCAACATACTGGTCCTTCTTTGGATCATAGATGACTTGTTTTCTAATTGCCATGCCATCCAACATCAGTGCACAATCCTTTTTTTCTGGAGATCCTTCAATAGTTTTAGACAAAGATTTAAATGCTTCACTGATAAATCCAGGCTCACAGTTGATGGAAGAAGACCACTTCCGTATCATTGATGGATGTGGTAAACAAAGAAGTCCTCTCACAAAATTGTATGCTCTTGGAGAATAGAAGTATAATGTCACTGCAAATTCTCTTACATCCTTTGTATATCGTTGGCCATGTTTTTCTTGTTGCCTATTCTTCAAAGTATTTCTAAAAACTGAAAGTTGCAAGCCATCAAAATTATTGTGGAGTAATGAAGCCTCGTCAGTCTTAATAAGAAGTTTTTTCTCCAACTCATCAATTATCTGCATCATATTCTTGATTCTAAAATTGCGTCTTCTGACCTTCTGCTGTAATGTTTTTATTTTCCTTTTCAACTTTGCATTTTTAGAAGCAAGCTTCTCAGTCTCTCTTCTTTCATCATTGGAAATTGTCTCATTGTCATTGCTGTACTGACTGTTTTTTGAGAGGGGTTTAGCATAACTGTGGATCCTCAATATTTTAGTTGGAGAAGGTGATTTGTCTGGTAATTTTCTTTTCACTCCAGGACGTGTAAACAGAGTCTCCTTTGGTTTTAAATGAGATGGTATACCATCAAAAACACTAGGTACAGCATTTGGCTTAAGTTGGCATCGTGAACTTTGTCCAGGGGGCATAATATAATCTTCCATTTTGAAATGCTCACTACAAAGAAAGCTGTAGGGTGTTGCAGTCCATCTTTTTCCTTTCTTGTCAGCACGTCTGATTGATTTTTCCCATTTTTCCAATTTCTCTTTGTCATTCAAAGGGAACCTGAAAAGTTGTGATCTTGTATTTTCCAAAGGGTTTTGCTCTTTAGGGAGGGGTAGGGATTTGAAGCATTTTCTTTCAAATGTGGAATTATCAAAATTTAAGAATATTTGGTTTTCTTAGTTAATGGTTCAGAACTAGGGTTGCTGAAATTTAAAATGGTTGCATGGTAAGAGCATATATTTGTGGAGTCAGTTTGTAATCTGATGCAGGGTTACTTTTAATGATGTATTAATAAAATAATTCAGATAAGCCATAGCAATACCATTCAGCCCAAAATAGCATACTTGACCCAAGAGAAATAAGCCTTGCTCAGACGTGGTTCATACAATTTTAGCCAGCCTGGCTCAAGCAGATTATTGGCAGGGATGAATTCAAAACTCGTATCAAAATATCCTGAAAAGCTGACGAGGGATGAGAGAGGATGATGAAATGGTGATGTAATGCGGATGGAAAAATCTAGGCTGGGGAGCGAGAAACGATGTGTCAGCATGACATGGTGTGACAATGGAAAGTAGACAAAGGAGTCACTACACTGTCATGCCAAAAATTTCGTGAGGCTATGTCATTTGGAGATGTCACCCCTACCACCCACCTCTCTCTCCCGTCCCGTCAGAGCCTCTGTAAGTAAGGACTGAAGAGAACTGAAATATTCAAATATTTCAAAAAATGCTTTATAGTTCTGTTGCAAATTTACGTGGTTCCCCGCACTGTGTCTAGGCCAAGGGTTTTGGGTAGGAAGCGACACTGACCTGTGAAATGCGATTGTTTTCCTCGACAATGCAGACTCATCATTGTATGTCTCACTCATGTCGTTCGGTAGCTGTTTGTTCGTACAACCAAATGCTACACAGCTGATAGGCATTTTCGTTTCATAATTCACTTCGAGTTTTAGCTGTGATAAGAGGAACACGCGCCCGCAATATGAACTCTTCTAATAATCGCAAATATTTTCTAATATTCTTTCTAATAAATAATAATTCTTTATATTTAGATTCTTCAGTTATTTTTCTTAGGGGTATGCTTTGCAACTCAACAGTGTTTTGTAGTGTGTTTATTAACTTTCTAGGTGATATTTCAAGTGACACACTATTTCCCGCCAAATTTTTGTACGTACAACGCGACCTCCCATGTCAGCCATCTTTGGACACACACGGAAACAATAGAGTTATCGTTCCAGGTGGTTCAATGATCAAGCGTGACATTACTGGAGGCAATGGAACCCAGTGGCTGTCTGGCTTTTCCACTTCGTGTCTCACGTAACAATTGCTTACCAGAGTCAATTCCCATCAGGCCGACTTGAGAACGTAGCTTCGATAAAACGACATCTGTCATAGTCGGGAAAGAATAAGTTGTGATATGTTAACCCATCGACTCGCCAACCAAGGTGACTATGACCAAATCAAGCAATTTCTAAGCGTGCATTTTATTCCATACGAGCCAATATACAAAGCATTGGACGTCAGTCCTTCGACGCCAGGTATAAAGTTATTTTGGGACGGCGTTGTCAAATGTCTTGGCGAACCCATCAGCTTCATAACTTTGGATCCAAGCGGAAAGATTGTCGGAGCTTGCCTCAACTATCGTTTTCAGCCGATAGCCGAGACCAATGGCCGATGGGTGAAGCAAGAGCGGCTTCCAGTCGGGATGTCTGGCCCTGGTATAGATTTGGCCTTCCTGGCGAAGCTGGAAGATGGTCTTGTCGAGCGACTTGCCGCGATGGATTCATGTGCCAACCAGTTGTTGCTTGCGATTATCTGTGTTGACATCGAGTTGCGAGGTCACGGTCTCGGGGTCAAGCTGGTTGACCTCACCATCGAGAAGGCAAGGCAGCTCGGCTATGATTGCATCGTGTCCCAGGCAACGGCGAAAGCATCGCAAATTTTGTTCAAACGACTTGGCTTCCAGGTGCTTACTGCAGTGAGACATGTAGACTTTACTGACGAAAAAGGAACCCAGTTGCTGACCTGTCAAGATGGCACAGATGAAGGTCAGCTTGTTTTCATGAAGATTTGAGAACAGACCTGGGAAACGCCTTGTCTTCTAGTGCACAACTTGTCTTCTTTGTAAGCCGATTTATGTATAATTAGGCTTTACTTATTTGTGTCAAAGTTCACCTTGGGCCGTCGAACATGGCCTTAGATGCTGCAACCCAGAGTTTGAATCTTAATTGGACATTTCACATTTATTTTAAACATTGGTTTTTTACAAGAAGTCTCGCTGATTACACCATGTATTATTACAATCATGTGTAAACGCTCTTTTTTCTGAAAATCTTCCGTATGCAAATGATGGGAAATGACCGAAAGCTGATAACTTAACTGTAACGGTTGGCTTTAGTGTGTGATATGTTTCGTAATATCTCAGTTGCGTGTTATAGTCACATGTGCTGTTGAGTCTTGTTGTGTCAGTTAACGCCTTTTTAATGGCAATGTGTTTGTCTGTCAACATGTATTGTGACGTTCGCATTTTGTTCTCTTAATTACCTTCCGTTCATGTTTTGTGTGTGCGTTGTTCACTTTAGCGTTAGTCTTCCTGTTGAATCAATATAGATAACATCGGAATAGAGTCTCTCTCGTGTTCTACTTATTCGGGGCTTAGGCCCATTGGCCTAGCCCCATCGCGTCGAATTGTCTCTTCACCATCATAAGAAGAACCCGACCAACCATTCATTAAACGTTACATAACGAATCGAAAAACACTTTACGGATGTGAGAAGAGCGTATGATTGATTGGCTGTTAGATGACCAATCAGCTTTCATTTCATGCCTTTTTAAGAGTTCCTGTAAAATTGTTGATTTACGTACAACTTAATAAATTGCAACCCAATATGCTGTTTGGCAAGCATTTCAAAGGTATGTTAGTAGGCTTAATATAATTTTGCAGCATTTCTTAACCTCGACAGTTTCAAGACTTTAGGTCCAACCTTTAAAAGGTTGGGTCTTTTGAAGGACAAGTTGGTCTTTTGAAGGACAACTTGGTCTTTTGAAAGACCATCTCCAATTTCATTTGAACCCACAACCGAGGTTTAGGCATAGAGAATCCCTCGCCTGCTGCAATCACGGATTTCAATATATATAGAGAGAGACTCTTTACCGTAACTTTTTTGCCATGCAAGGCATGCTAATTTCCCTGTAATTACGGTACCGACTTTTATTGCTTGCGCCCACGAAGCGATGTCAACTCAACGTCGTTACGAAGTCAACGATGCGCAGAATTATATATGAAATGTGTATAAAGATAGAATATAATTCCTATCTTCATGTAGATCCGTTTTTTGTAGAATAACACTAACTGGAAATGTGAAGTTTCAATTTTTCTGCGTGGCCAATCTTATCTTCCCCCATGTCTTTACTTACAAATTGTCCCTGTTCTTAATGCTTCAAATCAATGAGAACTTTCATCTTATGAACGTTTTTGGTAAAAAACTGCTCTATTTTGGAACAGAATCGAAAATAATGAGCCCACGCAGAAAAATTGGATAAAAAATGTAATAACGATTGGACGGTCCTTACACAACAAGATTTTCACCCAACAATATTTCACATTTGCCAACATATATTATCTTATCAAACGTATTTCCTTAATAAAACTCCATTAATTCTTATTAACCATATTTATAACGATGTTGTTGTCTGTTATCATCATCGTTATAATTATTATTGTCATCATTAGATTACAATGTATTATCAAATCGTTATTTTATCTGATCAACGCCAAATGCATCTATGAAATACAGAACAGAAGACATCACAATTGTACGAGTCATGTTGCAATGAACCATTCCCTTGGCATGCTTGTCTTCCAGCTCATCGCTCTTTGATAACAGAAGTTTCTATGAAGATAATTTTTATCAGAATGCAATCAAGTGGTTGGTAGAAATAGATGAGCCACGTCTATTTTTTATTTTTTAGATTTATTTAAGCGCAAACCAACCTCCAATTTCGCTTGACTTTTTCGAGATGCGGCACAGACTTTCCCAGAGGGTTAAGATATGAAATCTTTCCAGATTTTGGACAAGCAACCTTTAGAGAAGCAAAAAATTTCTCATTACTTCTTTAAACAGCAAGGTGATTATTACCATGCCCAAAGTATCTAGAGGAGATTTATATGTCAAACTGGAAAAATTGGCAATGCTACATCAGAAAAATATCCATTGAATTGAATTGACACACTATCTATACCCACTCCAGGTGCTAACAAATCCTGGCAAAGAAAAGAAAAAGACAATAAGAATTATGATTCCAAGGCCCGGACAGCTCGGTTTGGAATAGAGAGCATTTCTTTCTTGGGATGTAAATTGAGGCACGGAATCCCAACTAGCATTAAAAAGTCACTTGATATTTCCCCTTGTGGGAAATGGGTCTCGTTACCCCTCCTCGGACGCTAAAGGGACTCCGTAACTAAGCAAACCTGAGAGAAAATGATTGACAGGTAGAGAAACGTGAGAGACTTAAAAACAAACGCGCTGTGAGGGAGGTTTGAAACGTGTAATCTGTTTTGTTTTGTTCATTAAAGTTCATTATTGTTGTCACGAACCCAACGAAAATTCGCGACGCATCTTTAAAAAAGGTATAAAAGGGATGGAAGAGTTCTGAATGCAACTGCCGATTATGCAAGACTTTCTTAGCACAGGTTGGACTCTTGAATTAACCTTGTTTGTATCAAATTTCGAAACTCGCCTGTAAATAAGTAACCTGGGTACCAGACCCACTATGTCCCCAGGGTAGTAAATAAGTAACATATGTAATAATAATAATAATTATTATTATAATAATAACAATTGTACCGTTCGCTGGCGCTGATTACGCTGCCTCGCCGCGGCCCCTGCTCGGTCGGTCGACTGTATTGCGCATGACCTTCTTATTGCAAAACTTCATGCTTATGGTTTTAATGAAAGTTCTCTAGTCCTTATTTACTCCTATTTAAAAAGGCGCTTACAAGCAGTTCGAATAAATGATACTTACAGTGATTTTCAATCTGTTTTATCAGGGGTACCGCAAGGATCAGTCCTTTGCACTATTCTTTTCAATTTCTACATCAATGACCTGTTTTGTTTCATTAAAAAGGCTTCTCTTGTAAATTACGCAGATGACAACACTTTAACACATTTTTCAAAAGATCTGCCTCAACTAATTGACGTCTTGGAAAAAAAGCAAGCATCGCTCTTGCCTGGCTCAATCAGAATGAAATGATTGCTAACCCAGGACATTTCATGCCCTCCTCGTGAGAAAGGATAAAAAATGTGCGAGGATGGCTCGGTGATTAGAGGCGCTGACTACCCTGGCATGACCAAACTTTCACCCAGTGTGTGGAGAGTTGCCAGCTCTCTGTAATCCCAAGCATATGGAATCACGAGTTATGGTCACATCGAGAGGAAGGACCAGGACACTGCTCGATAAGCTTAAGCTTCTCAGTGTCCTAAAACTACCTTCGGATGCAAGGTAGAAACAAATACAAATACAGTACCATTGGATATAGCATTTCTATTCAAGGGAAAACTATAATTTCTGAGGCTTCAGTAAAGTTGCTTGGCGTGAATACAGATCATAAACTGAATTTTGACATTCACATATCCGAACTTTGTAAAAAGGCAGCAACCCAGCTAAATGTGCTCAAAAGACTTGAACCTTTCATTGGCTTTGATGAGAAAAAAGTATTGGTCCAAAGCTTTGTCTTCCCTAATTTCAACTACTGCCCTTTAGTGTGGTTCTTCTCCTCGACTAGCTCATGGAGAAGATCGAAAAATACAGGAACGAGCCCAACGATTCCTTTAAGATGACCATGATTCGTATTATAGAGATCCGCTTTGCAAATCACAAAAATGCACAATGCATGTAAATCGGCAAATGAACCTCTGTATTGAAATTGTCAAAACTGTAAAAGTTTAAATCGTGAAATCATGCAAAATATTTTCGAACAAAGAACCTCTGATCGATCCTCACGTCGTCCACAAGACTTGCAGCACTAAAGGCCCAACCAAACAAACCTTTCTAAACCATTTAACATCAAATTTTCCGCCTTCCCTTGCATATTAATTGCATTAAAGTTTATAGCACAAAAGTGAGATTCGATATCGTATCTCTTGTTCGTTATTCTTATGGAAACAGGGGTACTTTTTATCGAGGCACCCGGTACAGTGTGCTAAATTGTTGTATTATTTTCGTATTATTACCGAGACACCAGGTATGTATTATTTTCCGGCTCAGAAAGTCATCTTATTTTTTGGAGTTTCTTATAAATGTTGATTTAGTTCTAAAAGTTTCTTAAATTTTTGGGGCTCTTGTACTAGGTTTCTTAAAAACCAGTTTCTTATAAAACGTGTGTAGTATTTTCTTACCATGTGTACACGCAGTTCATCAAAACACTCGCGAATGTTTTCGCTGCCTCTTATTCACCCCTGAAAATGAGGCGACATCAAAATGTCAAAATCTGTTTTGAAATCGCAAGATTCATTTCCACCGCCTTTCGGATAATTCATCAAGTTACTTTATAGATCCTGGAGATGGACTATTTTTCTAGCTGTTCTACCTCCTGGAAGTCATAAGAAGGCTAAGCTGTTTTTGAAAGGCCATCTCCAGGGTTTTCCTTGTCGGCAAACGAGAAGAACAGACCCTCTGTACAATTTAAAAGCTAAGAAAAAGAGCTTGTGGAAAAACGTAAGTTATCTTCCAACTTGCCAATGCTCTTTAACCTTGTGATTTTGTAAATCTTTAATATGAATTGAACTGCATTCAAATGTTCGTCAATGTGTGAATGGATTCCTGTAAGGAGTTTGATGTTAGTTATTGGCATTACCAAAAGGTCCATGTATGCTTCCTTGCCTCTTTCTGCAAAGGTTGCTCTACTTGAACAGGAAATTCAGTCCTCCTGTCTTGGAAACAAATTTTTCAAAAATCAAATTTTGCAGTTTATTTTCAGCAAGTTGTTCAAAACATCTTTGTGGATGGAAATTTTACACCAAGACCCAGACTGTTCTTGACCCACTTTAATTTTAAGGTATAATTTCACCCTCTTCAGACTTTCAAGAAAATTGTCTTTCCCCAGTAGCCCAGTTTCCCAGTATTATTAATTTAGCCATTTCTGGAATGCTTGCTTGGAGGTAAAATTAATCAATGAATTCCAACATCCCCATTGACCTTCCTTTCTTGAAGACAGAATCTCTGGCTTTTGAGCATTTTGTTGTCAGAGAAAACCATGCATGATGGGGTAGACAGTTTCTGTCCAGGCTAGAGAAAGACCTTGCCCAAACTATAAACTTTGCCAGCAGACTTTCTTTGCTTTTACTTCCACATAGCCAGGTCTCTTTTGCTGTACCATGCAGCCTGAACTACTTTGCGATTGCCATAAAGTTCTGCCTAACGATCTGCAAATGACACCCTCAACAATTGTGAGGCAATGTCTTGATCATTTATTTATCTCTTGACCTTGAAGCTGTGTCCCAACTTAATCAAAGTATGCTCCTTGCCAGTGGAAGCTAAATTTTGCAAAATTTAGTATGCAGCGTAAACACACAAATGTAAATGGATGGATGATATCTCTGAAAATGGATGGTAATACCCAGTATGCTACTGATGAAATCTACAGTGAGGCAAGCGTGACAAAAATGGGAGCATCACAAAAATGTTGGAACTTCCAGCAAACTTTGGATTTTTGGCACCAGCAGTGTTAATGTATTTGCTTCTTTGTTCTGTGAAAACATATAAAATTTCTGATTTCTGAAGACATATTTGTTGTCAAGACAATATTTCATTTGTATTTATTTTTGTTTTTCTTATGTTTAAATGTTTCTTTAAATGTTACATGTTTCTTAAATGTTAACAGTTTCTTTTATTGAAACAGATGACTAATCTTTATTTTTTTGTTAAAATTCATAATGACTTAGTGAAAAATCTCTCCATTCAATTTATTGATTCTGGGTGTACTCCACAAATTTTAATTATACTATTTTTCAAGTATAACTTCAAATATGGCAGCTTTAATAAAGGTTTTTGATAATGAAATTGTGTTTCATGAATAACTCCCTTGACAGGTAAAAAAGTCTTTGTCAGCATAAACCCAAAGAGTTTAGTAGCTCTAAACTATCTTGCCATCCCTTAATATTGTCAGATATCAAACATTTGATTTCTATTACAAGTTGTATGATGAATTTTTAATGATAACAGGTAATGGCAATGGTCTTTCATGTTGTCATATTTGTTCAGGGGGGTTAAACCACTCTAGCACTGAAAGATATGTATCATTAAAATTGAAGATTAATTTTTTAAATTTCACATATATGCAATGTTGAAGGTGAGGTTCTGAAGGATTAAGAATTAGTGAAGCTATGAGCAAATGCTTTATTTTCTACTTACAGAAGCACTATTTTTCTGGAATACGTAATGGATCTCAAGAATGCGGGTTTACTCCTTGGGTGTTGTCGGGTTAAATTTGAAAGCTGAATTAGAGAATTTTTTTATGCTATAAAATTGGCTTATGGTATGAAAGGCATAAACTCTAAATGGATCAAACTGGACAGGAAAGCTTGAATGAAGTTCATATAAAATGATGTTATTGAAATTAACTGGCAAGGACAAAGGGAGCATCTGAAAAGGTGGGGGCCAGATCAAAATGGGGCACATGATCACTCCTATTTTTAGATTTGGTTGAGGTGCTTTCAAATCTTTCATGCGCAGTTTTGGATTTGCAAGGGACACTTTGCTTGGTTTGCAAAAAAGATGAGGACCATGCTCCCTCTGTCCCTACGGTTCCCAATGGCACTGTCACAAACTGGCTATGCCTATTACTTTTATGCAAGTATAAATGTGTTTATTATGCAACATGTCTCTATTATGTACATGCTTTACCAAGTAGATTTTTTCCTTAGTCTCTGTTTGATATTTTTGCAGATATTTTCAAGAAGCAAAACAAGGCTGTCTTCACAGTGCCTGCGAACATGAATTTAAATAAACTCAAAAACCCACTGCTGGGTAGAAAACGCCATCAGCTGCGATTTCTTAAATCAAGAGACTACTCGGATACCAAATATACGTCGAAATTCTCTCAAAGCAAGGTTGGCGACTTTACACAGGACGAACCACATCACCAGAATGCATTTTTATCGGACAAGTTTTTAATCCGGAACTTGCGGCGTATATTACCGGATGGAGTTTTCAATTCAGTTGAAAGTGACTTAGTCCGGTTCGGTCATCGTGTTAGTTCAGATATTTGGACTCTGGGACAAGAATGCGCGGCAAATGAGCCATATTTGCATAAAACGTCAGCATGGGGACGTAAGATTGACGAGATTGTAACTTGCAATGCTTGGAAGGAGCAAAAGTGGATTTCAGCTGAAGAAGGGCTGGTCGCTATCGCCTATGAAAGAGAGTTCCGCGAATTTAGCCGTCTTTATCAGGTGGTGAAGCTGTTTTTATACGCACCATCATCTGGGTTGTACTCGTGCCCACTTGCAATGACGGATGGAGCAGCGAAAACGATAGAAGCGAATGGTTTACTCCCTCGTTATCAGAATGTGTTCTCTCGCTTGATTGCTAGAGAGCCAGCGGATTTTTGGACATCAGGCCAGTGGATGACGGAGAAGCGTGGTGGGTCGGATGTCGCTAACGGCACAGAGACCATCGCTGTTCCAGTTTCAGAAGGCAGCATTTGGCACAAGTTGTACGGATATAAGTGGTTTTCTTCTGCAACTGATTCTGACATTGCCTTGACATTGGGTCGTGTTGCTGACAGTGAGGGGAATGTGACACTTGGCACTGGAGGTGTGACAATGTTCCTGGTGCAAACGAGGGACGACGGCGGACGGCTCAACGGCATCGAGGTCGTGAAGCTGAAGAACAAACTTGGCACAAGGCAACTTCCCACTGGCGAGTTGCTTCTTGATGGCGCCTTGGCCGAGAGAATTTCACCCCCTGGCCGTGGAATCTCCTGCATCTCGGCCATGCTGACTATAACCCGGATGCATAACGTGATATCGAGTGTGGCCGGGCCGCGGAAGTTGCTTAACCTCGCTCGGGACTACGCGCACCGACGGGGGGCCTTTGGGCAGCCGGTTAGTAGCCACCCTCTGCACCTGGGGACAATGGCACGCATGGAAACAGAGACACGCGGATGCACCGTCCTGATGCTTGACCTGGCCCGTAAGCTGGGCCTTGAGGATTGCGGGTCCATTGGAGATGAAGACGCGCTTTTGCTACGGTTGATGACCCCCGTCGCGAAAATGTACACTGCCAAACGATCTGTTGAATTGGTGTCAGAGGGTCTCGAATGTTTCGGGGGGCAAGGCTACATCGAGGATACTGGCCTTCCAGCATTCTTAAGAGATGCACAGGTTCTGCCGATATGGGAAGGGACATCATCAGTGATGTCTCTGGATGTTCTAAGGGCCATTCAAAAGACCAACGGCGAAGCTCTAGCTGCCTTTAGAAGCCGGGTGTCATGTATTATCAAAATGGCTTCACGTCATTCAAACTTAAAAGACAGTTGCTCCAAGCTGGACGAAGTGTCGCAGAGGTTGTATGACGTCATTGAAAGTGACCCAAGCAAGATGCAAATTGCAGCGCGGGATTTCGCTAACAGTTTGGCACATGTCTATATTGCAGCCTTACTTTTAGAGCATGCTAGCTGTATAGATGAGAAAAGAACTAGGGTTGAAGAAGAGAACGATTTGTTGACCGTTAAAAGCTGGATGCAGAGAGACTTAGTACCAGTTGTCTCGCAGAAGGAACAAGGCGCGTATGACGTCAGTATCTCGGCCTACAAAGACTTTGTGTATGAAGGTTATGACGAAGAACTCTCAATAGCTCCAGCGTTTGTAAGGTAAAAGGGTCTCGCTTCAAAGACGAATAGTTCATCAACTACTTGGCCATGGTACGTGCTGTGTTGATGAATCCACGAATTCCCATATAGACGCCTCGATTGTAGTCCCTAATGAATATTTGTACTGCAATAAATTTTAGATATTTGTATGAGTGATTTGGAAATGACCGGAGAGCATACTGAATTTTTCATACAGGAAAGCCATTTGAATCTCATGTACAAAATAAAGCAGTTAAAAAACTATTAACTCAATGTTTAACTGAAAATCAATGTGATTCGTGTGCTTAAAGGCTTTTCCTAGTAAACAATGTTTACACTTTAGATGAATCTCCCGTACTCTCTTCTCTCTTAAACCATTTTGCAAAACCGCATTACTTCCTTTGAATCAACTGACCTAGACTTATCTTATGTATAGCCAGTAAATACTAGGCTAATATTGACCTCATAAACAGCAATAATATGAAATATTAAATGTTTGGACAGATGGATTGTGCAAAGAGTACGCAGACTAGTTTGAGCTTTGTTTCAGTGACGTAACCATTAATTCTGGTATGAAAATAATCAAATTGCATGTATGCACAGCACTGTTTCGAACCGTTGTTCAATGGAAAATGATATTGCGCTATCGATTTAGTTGCACCGACTTCTATTGGTTGAAGTGTATTGCTGCATTTTTGGCTTCAAAGACTGTTGCCTTGTGTGTTCATGGTGTAATTTTCGGCTACCACGTGGTGTGATTTTCGCAAGCATTCGCCAAACGAATCGGTGAAGCAGGGAATGGTATTTATAGTGGAAGCTGCCTTTGCTGTGTCCAACTGGATACCAAATATTCTATAAGGCTAACATTAATTCCCATGGCCTAATCGTCATCCAACTACCAAATTCATTTCGTAACACGTTTTCTGCAGAGAGCGTCCGTCAAGCATCAAGAAGGCATTTGACCCTACCATTTTTTCTTGCACGGGGCTGACTCGTGTATCTTTTGTAAACAAAGACACGATGTAGCTGTGGTTATCTGATTCTGCGCCAACAATAACTCTGAATAGATGTCATGCTTCTACCGCCTGAGGCAGCTTCTCATCCAATCAGACGTTCTCCTCGTTAGCACGTGCATTGCAGGCTTACTCACTGGCTGCGTTTCAGAGCCCCGGTTTATCTCAGCAAGGCTTCTCCAGCTCCATGAAATTGCGCTATGCGCCGTGACGCAAGCTGGAGGGTTAAGACCAATCTCCATTGAGCGAAAATCTTTCGTTTTTTCGCCGGCGAAAGGTTATGAGCATGCGCACTTGAATATTTTCGCTACCTGTGCTGTGCGCGTCGTTCGCCTTGAAAGTTCAAACCATTTGAACTTTTTTCTCTTTCGTCGGCGAACTTGTCGTCCTATGAACATTTTGCAAAATGGCCGAGTCTCAAAGTAGCTTCGTCTTGGATGAAGAAATAATAAAATTTCTGGTTACAAGCGGCAAAATTCACATGAACAATGATTCGAGATCGACATCAATTCAATCCCGTGCTGACGTCCCCTCACGAAGTGAAGATCAATTTCAAAACTTAGAAACGGCTTCTACCTTCTACCCAGCAACAATATGTTGACATAAAACCCTGTATTTGGAACACAAAAGCTAGCGCCTATGTCTGCCATTTTGAAATTCTGCTTTCTATTTGACACGCCAAGCCACTGTATCCGCTTTTCGTCATCGCAAAATTTTCGCCCAATGGAGTTTGACCTTTCGCTTTTCGTCAGCGCAAAAGCGAACCGCCCCGACATTTTCCGCCTAGTGGAGATTGGGCTTTACTCGGGTATGGGGCCTCGTTCACAAACCTTTGTTTCACAAGCATGGAAAATGGATGCGCAGTGTTGATGGAATATTTCCTTGTCTGCCCAGATCTGAATTTAGGCCTTCATTCGGAATCTACAATCAAGAACTGCTTTTTAGATGTGGATATTAACGCATGTCATATAAAAGCATAAAGTACTTGCTATTCTCAAAAGGTTATTAAATAAAATTGTAGGCTATGGTTACCTTAATTTGCTTGCCTGTCTTGAATAACATCATGGTTATCGCGTCGTTACACCATGGTTTACAACTAAGTTTAATCTTATTTAATTTTATTACAGATCTAGGTTCACATTCAAGAGTGCGAGGACCTTGATTTAATAGCCTATCTTGTCTCACCTTGTCTCGCTTGTATTGACAAGCCTTTACATAATTGGAACAATTCCTGTGAATCTTTTGTACAAGCTGATTGCAGTTTTCCTCGTCTCACAGACATCGTGATTGTGCTTCGCAACAATTGCAAATAGCGAGAAATCACGAAAGAAGAATAGGCTGTCTGAAATTCATCAGCGTGAAGGCAGTGTGAAGAAAGCAGGAAGGGAAGATGAGAGCCAACAGGAAAGGAAGATGATAGCAAACAGGAAAGGAAGATGAGAGCCAGCAGGAAAGGAAGATGAAAGCCAACAGGAAAGGAAGATGAGAGCCAACAGGAAAGGAATATGAGAGCCAACAGGAAAGGAAGATGAAAGCCAACAGGAAAGGAAGATGAGAGCCAACAGGAAAGGAAGATGAAAGCCAACAGGAAAGGAAGATGAGGGCCAACAGGAAAGGAAGATGAGAGCCAGCAGGAATGGAAGATGAGAGCCAACAGGAAAGGAAGATGAGAGCCAACAGGAAAGGAAGATGAGAGCCAACAGGAAAGCAAGATGAGAGCCAACAGGAAAGCAAGATGAGAGCCAACAGGAAAGGAATATAAGAGCCAACAGGAAAGGAAGATGAGAGCCAGCAGGTAGGAAGATGAAAGCCAACAGGAAAGGAAGATGAAAGCCAGCAGGAAAGGAAGATGAAAGCCAGCAGGAATGGAAGATGAGAGCCAACAGGAAAGGAAGATGAGAGCCAGCAGGAAAGGAAGATGAGAGCCAACAGGAAAGGAATATGAGAGCCAACAGGAAAGGAAGATGAGAGCCAACAGGAAAGGAAGATGAGAGCCAACAGGAAAGGAATATGAGAGCCAACAGGAAAGGAATATGAGAGCCAACAGGAAAGGAAGATGAGAGCCAGCAGGTAGGAAGATGAAAGCCAACAGGAAAGGAAGATGAAAGCCAGCAGGAAAGGAAGATGAGAGCCAGCAGGAAAGGAAGATGAAAGCCACCAGGAAAGGAATATGAGAGCCAACAGGAAAGGAATATGAGAGCCAACAGGAAAGGAATATGAGAGCCAACAGGAAAGGAATATGAGAGCCAACAGGAAAGGAATATGAGAGCCAACAGGAAAGGAAGATGAGAGCCAACAGGAAAGGAAGATGAAAGCCAGCAGGAAAGGAAGATGAAAGCCAACAGGAAAGGAAGATGAGAGCCAACAGGAAAGGAAGATGAGAGCCAACAGGAAAGGAAGATGAGAGCCAACAGGAAAGGAAGATGAGAGCCAACAGGAAAGGAAGATGAAAGCCAGCAGGAAAGGAAGATGAGAGCCAGCAGGAAAGGAAGATGAGAGCCAACAGGAAAGGAAGATGAGAGCCAACAGGAAAGGAAGATGAAAGCCAACAGGAAAGGAAGATGAGAGCCAACAGGAAAGCAAGATGAGAGCCAGCAGGAAAGCAAGATGAGAGCCAGCAGGAAAGCAAGATGAGAGCAAACAGGAAAGGAAGATGAAAGCCAACAGGAAAGGAAGATGAAAGCCAGCAGGAAAGGAAGATGAAAGCCACCAGGAAAGGAATATGAGAGCCAACAGGAAAGGAATATGAGAGCCAACAGGAAAGGAATATGAGAGCCAACAGGAAAGGAATATGAGAGCCAACAGGAAAGGAATATGAGAGCCAACAGGAAAGGAATATGAGAGCCAACAGGAAAGGAAGATGAGAGCCAACAGGAAAGGAAGATGAAAGCCAGCAGGAAAGGAAGATGAAAGCCAACAGGAAAGGAAGATGAGAGCCAACAGGAAAGGAAGATGAGAGCCAACAGGAAAGGAAGATGAGAGCCAACAGGAAAGGAAGATGAGAGCCAACAGGAAAGGAAGATGAAAGCCAGCAGGAAAGGAAGATGAGAGCCAGCAGGAAAGGAAGATGAGAGCCAACAGGAAAGGAAGATGAGAGCCAACAGGAAAGGAAGATGAAAGCCAACAGGAAAGGAAGATGAGAGCCAACAGGAAAGCAAGATGAGAGCCAGCAGGAAAGCAAGATGAGAGCCAGCAGGAAAGCAAGATGAGAGCAAACAGGAAAGGAAGATGAAAGCCAACAGGAAAGGAAGATGAAAGCCAGCAGGAAAGGAAGATGAAAGCCACCAGGAAAGGAATATGAGAGCCAACAGGAAAGGAATATGAGAGCCAACAGGAAAGGAAGATGAGAGCCAGCAGGTAGGAAGATGAAAGCCAACAGGAAAGGAAGATGAAAGCCAGCAGGAAAGGAAGATGAAAGCCAGCAGGAAAGGAAGATGAAAGCCAGCAGGAAAGGAAGATGAGAGCCAGCAGGAAAGGAAGATGAGAGCCAACAAGAAAGGAAGATGAGAGTCAGCAGGAAAGGAAGATGAGAGCCAGCAGGAAAGGAATATGAGAGCCAACAGGAAACGAAGATGAGAGCCAGCAGGAAAAAAAGTTGAGAGCCAGCAAAAAAGGAAGATGGGAGCCAGCAGCAATTTTCAAGCGGCCTTCGCCGCAAGATGAAAGTCTGCAGGGAGGCAGCTAACAAAGTCTAAAATCGCCACCATATTGGTTCCGTTGGCGAAAGTGAAGAATCTGATGCAGATAATCCGATTAACCTCGTGTCATACACGTCGAGGAAGCTTTTGGCTGCACCAATGAAACACAGGTCGCTTAGGGTCAGAGATCGCTCTGCTGAATATATGACATCTACCAAAACAAGATACATCTCCGTATTCTTTCTGTCCGTTAGTTGTCTGCCTCACAACGAAAACAAGAGCTATGCTGGATACGTTTTTTGTTCGTACTGACGGACGGAAAATTTCGTATGTCGCCCTCAAGTGGGCGGAGGTAACAGTCTTATTAAACAGTTATATTGTCCCAATTTGCTATTGTCCCGCGAAAGTCCCGCGAAAGGCGAAAAAGATTTTGCACTATCTGGCAGCCTGTCACTGTATGGAGCATTTTACTTGAGATCACGCCCCTTGAAGTGAATAATTCCTGCTCAAATGATCCAACCAGGGCTTAAAGCAAAGGCGTCGATATCCGAGGAAGATGTAACTTTCATTCAGTCAAAGAGGACACAAAAATATTTCACACTTTCCTGAAGAATCCAAGAATTTGTCTCAATTGTAACTGCAACTAGGACCTTCTTTGCGATGCATAGAGACAAAACTATAATGAAATGTTTATATATTTTCTGAATCATAAACTTCTTTGCAAGTTCATTTTATTTTATTTGTTAATCTGCCTGAGTGGTTTCTCCGATTTTTGCAATGTTTTGTGACTTTGTGAATCATTTCTCTTTAGCATCACTTCATTGTTGGCACTTGTTTCCTCGGCTATTTCTGGGTAGGATCGCAAGCCGGCGCCTCTCTCTCATTGCTTGTATAACTTTTCCCGTTGGTTTTAATGAACCAAAGACAGAGTTCACTGGCGATTGGCTTAACCAAGATTTTACGGACCTTGTCTTAGATTTGTTCATGTGTTCTTGCAAAGTTGTCTAGCGAGGACTTTCTTTGTGCACCTGTTGCTGTTTTTCCGTTGATTTTCTCGCGTTCTACTTTTCATGGGTAGAGTTTATTTCTAAAAAAAGTATATGGTTTTTTGTTTTACACCTCCAGTAATAGGTACAGGCAATGAATATATGATATTTAGGAGTTCATAAAAACTGTCTTGTTTTATATGTTTTTAATAAAAACATGCTATAATATCATTTGATCAATACAAATGTGCATGGTATAATGCAATCTCTGATATACAATGATATATTGAATAAAGTTACCGTAATGTAGTTTGATGTATTATCTGCGTGATCAAATGAACTGAAAATTTTAGCCCCAGCTAATTCTAGTTTGCATCGTCGCTTGTATCCTCAATGAGAAGTGTCTTCTAAGTCTAATCATTTAGTTTTAGTCGAAGCTCGCGTTTGGAATGGGAATGTGAGCAGAAATTACAGAAAGCATAAGAAGCAGAAAATGCCGTTCGGTTTTATACCGTTTAAGACTCAAATCTCGTTCTGAGAAGCCGGTTTACTAGTTCAATAGCTGTTTTCCTTATGAAGGGATTCTTTTCCTGATTCATATCATTTGTGAAAGTAATACGAATCGTACCGTAAATCCTCGAATTACCCCCTGGGGGCTTATTTATTTTTGATATTTTTGGATGGGGGCTTATTCGAGGGGGGGCTTATAAAATTTCTTGAAACATGCCACATAAAAAAGATAATTTTTGAAATTCATTTCTTTTCATAATATAAAAAATAACCTAAGTATAAAGTTACATTTGATCAAATTATTAACAAAAATAAAAATTTTTGTGTTAATTCACTAAAATGCCAAAGGCAACCTCAGGAGTCAAAAATCAACAAACCGAGGGGGGCTTTTTCGAGGGGGGGGGCCAATTCGAGGATTTACGGTATAGAAATATTTCAATTCTAGAGCAGCAATGTTGCAAAGCAATGAAAGTCAACATTGGAGAATAAGAAAGGTTTGTAGCAATCAAAGCTGAAATTCACATAGGGGTTGTTTATCTACAGGGCTAGGGTTACAAGTACAGACCATAATTGTCCACGTTGTTTTCGGGGGCGCAAGAGGCTCATACCCCCCTTCCCCAATATTAATTTCAAGTGTCCCTTTCACATATCAACTAGAAGGCCTTTTTCTGTTTGTACACCCCCTTGTTTGAAAGACACTTTTTTAGTCAACTATTGGTATTGAGATTCACTTCTTCAATCTACTCGGCTCCAAGTTAGCTCCTTCGAACACCTCAGTATTTTCTCTGGTTTTTGCATTTTTCATTTCTTTGACACGCCACTAGCTGCAAACCCCCCTCCTCCCCCTAAAACAATGTTAGTAACAAAGTATGGCAGCCAGTTAATCTGGGGGGAAAGTTTGGCGCTTCGTTTAGCAGCGGGACAACATCATTCGTAGGGGGGAAGGGGATGAATTAACACGAGTGCCAATAGTGTTCCAACAAATTCGGCAGGCGTTGTAGTTATAATGCACTAGGTAAGCAAAATGCCACAAAGTCTGGCAGCTCATTTCCTAATTTTCCTTTACATATGGGCTGCAGAACATTGTAGATCAGTGATGATATACAATTTATTGGAAGTAAACAATTTGATAGACAGCTATAGTTTGGCAACGTCTCTGTTGTTAATGTTTTAAAAGGGTGATGTCATTATTCTGCTTGCTTTGAGTATTTTCTTATCGGTTCAGATCTGAATTTAGACCTACATTCGAAATCTGCAATTAACGCATGCCAAATGAAAACATGGAGTGCTTATAATTCTCAAATGATTATCAAATAAAATTGTAAGATATGATTCCCTTCATTTGCATGGCTATTTTGGATAAGATCATGGTTATCGCGTCGTTAAATCAAGGTTTACAACTTTGCTTAATTTTGTTGTGATCGTGTTCATGTACGTCTACCAATAATAAACTGCGTGGAATTACTTTCAAATACTCATAGTATCACTAGAATAATTGTGAAAAGATTTTTATTGTAAATATGTTTTTATTAGGAAAATTAGTTCAAGAAATAAAACGGGTGTGCAGTAAAATGAAATATTCGAAGTCCTAACGCTGATGATTTCACAGCTTGCATCATTGGAGTGAGGCAGCCTCGCTCTGGTGCTTAGTTGTGTGCTAATGCCAATAAACACGTTTAGCACTAATTATAAAGATAACGTTGTGATGTTCTATAGTTTATTGTAGATAATGGAGAATCGCCAAGATGGCTAAACGTAGATAACATAAAGCTCTCAATCTAGTTCACAACTTTACGATATGGGTTGCAGGATGCTGTGGCTTTTTAGGCCATCGTGAAAGTAGGTCAATAACTAGCCTTTGTCACAGTGCTGACAATGTGGAGCAAATTTAAGCGCTCAAAGCTGGTAACCCGTAAACACGTGAGAAGCAAATGAACGGTTAAGTTGACACGAGACGCCTATGGCACCTGGGCCTGAAAGATTGTCATATTGTAGAACGCATCTCGACTATACGTCAGGGCGATTCTCTAAAGGATAGCTAACCAAATAAAATCCACGCTTCCATTAGGTGTTTTTCTGCACGTCACTTGTTTCTAGTGTTGACACCTTTCTTGAAATGAACTTGTGACTTCAAAATGAGTAATAAGATATTCGCTAACATTCCAATCTCGTTTCTCCAGCGTGATTCCTCTTCGGTCTCAGGTGTATCCACCTGTTGAGAAGAAATGTGAATTTCCAACCGACCGCTCCACCTCTCAGCGACTGTATTTCAATTGCCGCGTAGAAGGCAATTAAGTTAGGGCTTCACTTAGCACTTACTCTTGACTGCCATTTATATATTTTATTAGCATTGGTTTTTAATTTGCTAAATCTGGCTACCACTTTGTAACCGAACTACTCTGCTTCTATCGCCCTTTCTAATAGCCACTTCTATAATGTCCTCCATTCCTATAAAGCTATAAAGATACCCCTAGTTTTGCTGGCACGGACAACGCCATATAACTAACGCCCCAGCTATCAGTGTATTTGCGAGACCTTCCACATAGTTACGTATGCAGCAACTCTTGCGATGCAGATTAGCACAATAAGGGCATTGAATATTTGCATCCCCAGGGATTTGAAAATGCAGTCGCGTTTAGCATTCAGTTGGCAATTGGCCGCGGGTAAACAGTTTTCCCAATTATTCGACATGAAGGGAGTTGGAGAATTATTCAAGCCCCATCATATTGTGGCTTTCAGCAATGCAAGCTTTGGTGAATCTAATCAGGAGCTTGGAGATGTGAGTAAATGAGCTTGTTTAGTTTCGGCTTGTAAATATTTTTCAAAAATGGCTTTTGGGCGTAGATCTTTCGGCTGCAAACAGCCCACAACTTGTCCTAGAAATTTCATGCACGGTCCCTGAAGTTATTCAGCGAATCCTTTTAACTGATTTGAAATGTATCAATCGTTGATTCGACGTAAATTAGTAGAAAAGCGATGAATTTGGCAGAAAAACAGAATGACGGCAAGGGAAATTTAGGGAAAGGCCCGTCTGTCGTCAGCATTAACATTTTCCGCCATTTTCCACTGCAAAGCTCCACCGCATCTCCATTCTAGCTAGGATTTCATTTCCAGTGAAACTACAGATACAAATCATTCTGTTTTACTTACAACCATGAAACCTTTTACGTTTGACATATTCAAAAGTATCTAGCAGATTGATAAACACAGATTGAAATCACTGCTAAACCGACTCTATCTTTAGGCTGAAAAGTGTAATCAATTAAAGAGATTTTACGAAAAGCTTTCCAGACTGAGGAAGCCAATCGAACCTCGCAAGCTTTTACCTACGAGGTAGGAATCTCTCAGAGGAATGCTTTGAGTGATATCTAAATGACCAATGATGCACATTCAAATTAAACCGAATTTTTTTAACTATCATAAAATATATTTCTTTTTGCCTGTCCTTAGCAAGCTTGAATTTTCATTTAGAAATGACGTAGTTTTTACGCTAAGGCCTGTTGGGATGCTTTTCCAATCCAATAGTCAAGCCTTATAAAGCAGATACGTCACTAAAGTTAAGATCATGTGGCATTTCCAAGCTTCTCTTGCGAGGCCTCACCGCTTTTTGTTAACCAAAATTCACCAGTGCCTTCGTGAGCATGGGGTGTGAAAATTCCCTTAGACTTGTGTTTCCCAGGATGGCCGTGTGTTTTCTGAGTTGCATGAAAAGTTTAATCTTCTTAGCAGAAATTCCCACAGTCCAGATTATCGGTAATATCAATTTTTGTCTGAATAAGTCCCAAAGTTAAACTAACTCATCCCATTACTATTAATCACTCGGAGACTCTCTTCCATTAGAACAATAGGCCATGAAGTTGAGCAGTACATCCTATTATCATGAACGATACAGTCTAACGAAAGTTTTGTTGCTAATAATTAAGAGCATATTGTAATATCATCCTCAGTTTTCATGACCTACCCGAAGGCCGTTGTCTATTGGCTGTATCGCTCTTGTTTGACTGATGACAAGCCTTGAGCCCCCGGTGCCCATCGGGAAGGAGCTGGGAGGGCGCAGGTGCTGGGTATAAAGAAAACATGGTCTTTTAACCCCAGTTATCCGAGTAAATCACTGCGCATTCATTCATTCATCTGATTGCATTGTAGCATTTCGCATTCAATTCTAAAATAGGTTTTAACTCTCAAACGATTAATCGCAAATCAATGTGTCATTAATATTCATTGGCGAGATATTGTTAGCAATGACCGTGGTGGTCATGACGAAACAAAAGGGGGCTTAAAGTTGAAGGGGTCGATGCAGTGGGTCAGCTGCATTCCATCACATCACGGCATTCACGTGATCAGAATCGAACTGTCCGTTTCTTCTACCCGCGTGAGATTGCGAGAAGGCCAGTAATGTGTTTCATTGGCAGTATCAAATTGCAGTAGCGTTTTGCAAGTCAAGAAAATTCTGCCAACACTCTTTCATATTTGAATGTAAATATGCGCTAGTTATAAATCAATGGTTGGGATTCTGATATTGCCAGAAGTCTGGAAGAAGATTTCTTATCTAGTTTTATAAGAACATTCTTCAAGAGACCTTCTTTCTGACAAACTACTGACTTCATACTTGAAGAAATCATAAGGCATTTATGAACTCCTTATAATAGTAACCACTTTAGTATCATATCAAGAAAGTATCATCTGTTAATAAAATACATTTGAAAGAATATTAAATGCTTGCTCACTATGAGCTTTATTCACGCTTTGTTTAGTTTTGAAATAAAAAATAAATTCACATGAATTGTAAGTTTAACAGTGTGAGCTTAAAGCACTTGTGACTTGGAAATGTGACTTGGAAGTCGCTCGATTCATGCATATAATTTGTGAGCTTTGCTACCACAAACTACATAATGAGATTATTAAATTAAAATTTCCTTACATAAAACGGATTTGTTAACCAAATTCAAAGCGAAATTGTACTGTTATCAAAACAGTTATATGAATGTATATGCTGTTTCCTACTTTAGCTGCGAGTTTGAAAATTGACATCCTTACTTCAACCTTCTTTATCAAAACTGAAATGCTAGCAAAATACCCTGAGAGACAGGAGCACTGCGAAATAGTCAACCCAAGTCTCATGATGATTCTCCCACCATTTTGATACCCTGTCGCCATAAAGGAATGTCACCCCTTTTGTTTATACTGTACGCGGCCTTTTTTGTCAAAGAGCCACACTGTTTCTAAAAGATTGTCGGTAGTTCGTAAGGTGATCTGAGCTAGAATGCACAGAAAATTAGATTTAAGATTTCATAAAATGGAGAAAAGTAATGATTTGATAAGGACAACTAGCAAGCTTGATGTATGTTTAGAATACAAGCTGGTTAAAATTGCGGGAAGCGAAATTTTTCAATGATATCTTATCATCAGTGGGAAAAACAGGCACTAATTAGCTTTAAAAAAATTAGCTTTCATCTAAGCAAAGAAACCAGTTCTACTAATCTTTCCAGCCAAATGAAGCAAAAAAAATTTAATTCATTGTTTATTCATAATTTTCTTCAAATCTCATTTTATTTCTTTCTATAATATCATTTACTGTTCTTTCAGCATCTTGGCGTAACTAGTACAACGCCCACAAAATGTCACTACTCAAGCCCCTAATCTAAGTTCACTTTTTTACTAAATCATAGCTTTGAATCGAAACAGAGTTTTTAAACATGTTTAGCAATATATTGCCAAGGCATACAATGTATTGATCATTTCAGAAAGATTGTTCGATTTATGCAGAGACTTTCAAAATATAGCACTGATCTTCATCTTCATCTTCAAATTTATCAATACAATGCTTCTTCATTTAAACTATCATTATTCACATATTTACAACCGTTCGATAACTCTTGATTCTGGTCTTCTCTTCGATGCCATGCATCATTGGTCTAATGTCTTTTCTGGAAAATCACATATCTTCTTAACTTATCTTGATCTCCGAGCTGTTCTCGTTGCGCCAGAATGCATCTTTTCTTCAAAAGTGACCTTCAAATCTTGTGCGATCTGGTTTATTGAAGATGTCTTCATGATTCCACCTAGAAGTCTTCCTTGCCTTAATCAACATGACTCGGGCATTTAACTGGAAGATTCAGGTAGGAAGATCAGCAGTCACTTCCATCGGTGCTGGAAGAAGACTCCGTCCTTGTCTTCTTCCCTTTCTCTACGTCACTGTTATCTTCACTGTCTTCTTCGAACTCATCTTCACATTTTTCTAGCATGTCTCTTAGTGAGCTTATGTAATACTTTGCCAGCCGCAAGGTCTCAATTTGGGTCAGCCTCTGCTCTTCTTTGTAAGGAGCCAGAAACGACGGAATAGAGCCCCGTAGAACATCAAAGGCGCTGTTCAAGCGCGCTTGGCGTTCTCTCTCGCGCTCGTTTCGTCTCAACTGCCGCTGACGTTTCACTGACACTGACGTTGAAACTCTGCTTCGGCGTGAAATTGTTGTTGTTAGTTGCACTGGCTGCTGAAAATCGGAAAAGAAGCCAGCATGGCCGGCGACTTGGTGTGTATTCTTGAAGATGGTTGTTGAACGGAGGTGCAGTGCAGCTGATTCGTCTGCTGTGGCTTGGATCCAAGAAGAAGTTGTTCGGGCCTGCGTATATTTCGAAATTGTTCATGCCCAACTGTTCTTGTCCAACTTGACATTGGCCTGCAAGCAACCACGTGTTTTGGTACGCCATGTTCATCATCTTCGAATCTGTGAAGCAATAACACGAACGTAAAGCAAAAGCCATTTGATGGTCTGCTGAAATTGAAATTCTAAACTAATGTTGCATTCGCAACAATGGAACACAATGGAACAAGATAATTCTCTTTAGCTTCTGCTTCTGATAAAATTCTACTGCGGTTGCATTCATGCATATCTTTGTTATCTTATGCCAAGAAACAGTTCTTAACATATGAATTTCCAAGAATTCAGGACTTATTGCGCCAGCTTTAAGCGATTTTAAGTTGCTTTCAAAAGCATTTTCCTCTTTGCTTACTTTAACATCCCTTACAAGCAACAACCAATTTAAATTCATTTAACAAAAATTCCACGACTTTGACGATTCGATTCCTTTCCACTATCAAACTAAACTTAAAGTATATTTTTACTTTCTTGTTGCGCATCTATTAAAATAAAGTCTGATGAAACATGAAATACAATTTTTTCTGTGAAACTGCGGGTAGTCTACCCTGAGATGCGTAAAGGCTACTCGAAGCTTGATGTGTAAGAATGTTAACTGTCATTGCAAAAAGAACAATGTTACCTTGAATAATGTTATCAGTAATGTGTATTATCAGTAAATGACAACATAATCACCTTTCATTAAGTCTAAATGAAAGTCCAAATAAGAAACCGGAGAACATGCCAGTTCCAATTAGAGTCTTGATGTTAATTAGAGCTTAAATGTCTAATTGACCCACCTTGATTGTCGTTTTGTTTCTTGCCAGTCTTCCGTGCACATGAGCAATCGGTTCTGTCTTTTGCCTGCCCTTGGCCAGCACAGCCTTTTATAGCAGCAGAGCTGAGAAAATTCAAACGGCTAAGTCGCCTGTAACAAAGAACAGTACGCTTTCTCGTACAAATGCTCACCTCTTGAAAGGGCGGCGATCAGATGCAATGTACACTCTCGAACAAAAGAATGCAAATCGCCTTTGTTGTTTGAAGCAAGTTGATTGATGGTGCTTTCATCTGATTGCGTTCACAAAAGAAGAACAAAGGACTTATTAACTAAAAAAGAGGCCAGAATTTGCTTACAATACTTGAGATCAAAAGCACTAGAGCATCTATCTACTTCGTGAAAAAAAGCCACATGTAGAAATGCATTTCGTCGTAAAAGCTTCTTTCGTTGAAATTTTATAATACACTGAACATTGCAGATACCATGTTATTCTGTACTCTATAAGATACATAGAGACTTGATAGCCAGTCTTAAGATACTATTAAATGACACTTAATGCGAGTCAAGTGCTCAATAATTCCGGCCAGTAAAACGCTGTTCTTTTGTAAGGACGATGCCAGATGGGCTGCACAAGGCCGAACGAGAGTTTAATGTATTCATAATTCTGAGAAAAAGTTGAGCTTTGGGTATGAATCGAGGTACATATGTTTCCAATCTGGACGCTACCATGCTCTCGGGATTTAGAAGTAATCCTTTCGCGCAGATTCCGCAAGATCTCTTCTCTTATAGCAAATAATGTCATCAAAGTGCCTCTCGCAGCTCAAACCGTGGAAACATGTCATCGCAAAATGCATATAATTTCTGTACTACCATTCAAGATACCATAGCATAGCCTTTGACTCACATATAAACTTCATTATCGCATTATATTTGTTATAACATTTTTAACGGGGTTCTAATAGCATGCACAAATATTTCTTCATGAAAATTGAAAATGGCATGAAGATAAATCGACCATCTAGTAGCGTTGACCTGGAATTGAAAGAAGAAGATTAAAGGAAAGTTCATCTCATCGTACATCTTCCTAAAAGCTGCTGGTCGTATCCTTTTGGCATGTAAAATGTATTCAATTTACTTGGTCTTTTGCATCAGCTTGCTTATATAGATTATATGCATTAACATCTGTCAATCTGTTATATTGATAAATTTTGATCAAATGGTGTGCTTTAGTTTAATAAAAAGGAGAAATGAAGTATAGCTGCAAGCTAGCGGAATGTAGCAAGGATGCGTAACAAATCTGTTTGCGTGCAAAGACAAGCTGGATATAACTGATTTTATGTTGATGATACTTTGTTGAGAGTTGATATCAAACAGCTGCAGCCATTCCTTGATCACTATGCTTCCCTGGATCGATTACTATCAACGAGTCTTTGGAAATGGCCTTCCATTTTGGGAGCAGATGGACTGTTTCTTTCATCTGAAGTAGTTAGCTTCGGATGTCTAAAATAATGAATTAGCTTACCTTGCTTTCAGAAGTGAAACCTCTCTTTAGTTACCTCCATCTATCTCTTTCTATTTCTTTATTTCTCTTAGTTTCTCTTCATATTTCTTGGCTACCAGCGCACTTATGATAAAAGCAATTGTAAAGACCATGGTCGCAATTGGGTCGCTTGTTTTTATTGCTATTATCAATAAAGTAGCCATTATTTGTATCTTTATATTTTTTCTTTGAATAACAATCATAGTTATTAAACTATCAATTATTTAGAATTATTTATGATTGTAATCATTTCATTACAAAATAGACAGCAACCCATAGCTGTACTTTGCCTTGACAACATTATTATCTTATCGATAAATTCGGCTCTTCGATTATTAAGATTTATTACAAACTTTGGTATAAATTTAAAAGCCTCAAGTCTCGAAATAAACTTTACAACAACAGGGGCTGTCATTTAGGGATGTGGAGACTGAAGAAATGGGGTTACAAGAGACACCCTACATTTTGCTTCCACTCAGCTGTTGCGAATGAGTTAATTCCTAATACTAGATATTATCATGCGCATTACGTAATTGCTAGAATACTTTATTGCTCCCTCAAATCAGTTTTCTGATATATGGTGAAAATTGTTTCTACGAGTAGTGAAATTCATTCAGCAGTGATTGCCTTTAAAGGGGTTGGAGACCTGAGTTTCTTTCTTAACGATGATCAAATTATCCGGGAAAGTGCTAATTGATTAGCTAAAACGAAACCAAAAATGTGTCGAGGACGCGTGGAGATCATAACCTTCTCGGGTGAGCTACGCCCTCAGCAATCATGTATCCACTTGGTTTAATCAGTTTGCTGTTTGATATTAAAGTGGACCATACTGCCTCACTGGCGGGTACACCTGCATCCACCAGTGATAAAACTTACGAAAAGACAAAGGAAACAATGGAGTGGCGCATGGTGCCAGAAGACGAGGCGAAGTTCATCAGGAAACACAGCGTCTAGGGCTTAAAGGGAAGTCGTGCTGATCTGAAAGAGGTTGGCACGCCTACATCTGTTTCTTCGGCGAAAGAACCCTTGAGTTGCGTATGAGATTACATCTGATAGAAATACGAATGCCAGGGCATTTTATAGACAAGCCTGCAACTGCTGTATGCAACTATACCGTCGTGTATTAGTGTGGTTTGCTGTGTAGAGTTGATAGCCTAGTAATGGGTTATTGATACTGATTGGTCATGGTTCTAAAATGACTAAGCAATGATACAGAACGACAGTTAAATGTTAATACGGCGCTATGATAAAGAGAACTTCAAACAGTCCATTGCTCAATCAACAGGCTGCCTTATATGTCAAATAGCTAGATCAGGGTTAGATAGAAAACGTTACGTTCTAGTTATCAGTGTAAATTTACTTTGCTGATCCAAAGGTCATATAATCGAATCGAACGGGAGGAATCAAATGTCTGGAAGATAAGATTGTAACAGGAACGCTGATATGTAAGCCGAGCTCATCCAAAAATGAAATAATCTTCCCCTCAATTTGATTGCCATTGTTTTGGCTGACCAAGGGATCCAATTAAATAGAAAACTATCAAGCAATTAATATTCAAAGACCTATATCGATATCTATAGCTACATCTATACTATTCGAAGTCATTTGCTAGGTTTCTACATCAAACTGTCTTTCTCACGAATTTATCAAGTAAGCTGCCTTCCTTTTGTACCTGTAGCCTTTCTATGCCCGTATATTAATTCTAGGTCATTTAATTAAACATAAGTGATATAAAACGTAATTAAATCTCAGCAATGCCCCTCCCGTATACCCACCACAAACTCCACCTAGTAGCGCGAAGGCATTTGGAAAGGCAGAACTCTTCTCCATACTTACGCAGGCTGCGCTTTCTCCCCTCAAACAATATTGATTCTCTTTATTTATAGAGATTTAATATTTGAGTTTATTTATCCTGAAGACTAGGCCGTGCAAGGAATAGGATTGTCAAAAACAATTTGAGACGGGAGCAAGGAGATAGGGGGGATGACTTTGTTGTCGGCTTCCTAACTAGACAGAATACGAAAATGGCTTGAATGTGCTTTTATATTTAACATAGAGCGAGGCACTCTCTGAGGTTGTCAAAGCAGACGCTTTTCAGTTAGTTAACATGTACGGAAAGGGACTGAAGCAAAAACAACGGATTTCGTGTAGACTCGCCCTGCTTGGGTTTTCTTGGAACATTTTGCGATTGCTTCGAATTAAAAACAGTGATAATGACCTTATGTTTTGATAAATGTTAGCGGTTAGAATCGATAGTGCTTTAAAAGATGAGTCCAAAAAATTTCTAAAGTGTCAGAAAGTGCATTTCTGGGGGCTGGAGTTGGGGAGAGTTTAGGGCGTTGGGGTCGAGAACGTGATATTTGGGCATCTGATTACATGGCAAAAAGATCTGGCTGGGGATTTCCTGTAATTTAATAAAATACGAACCTCTTTCACCCTATGAATTGAAGATAGAAGATTCAATACCAAGGGATAAAGAACACGATTCAGCATGGTGAACCATGGGACATAACTTAAGTGGCAAAGTCAGGACGGGTCGGGCACAAGAATTGATGAAAGATGGACAATAGAAATCATGGTGCCACGTAGATGGTGCTTGATGAAGGAACGCCTTGCAGAATGATGAGATGAAAGGTCCGATGGTTTGATGAGCGTTTTAGAGAGGATGACGAAATATAGGGGGCCATATATAAGAAACGCTTGCATTGATGGGCGAGAGGCGAAGAAATTACAAAAAGTCAACGTAGCAAGAATTTGAACTCGAACCACTCCTCCAATAATGTGCTATTTACAGTATATGTGGATCTACATAACAAGTCTCGTAGGTAACCACTTGAAGTGAATTTTCTCTTTGTCCTTAATCAGCAGTGATTGATTTTAAACGGGGTCTCGTGACGTAATAGATTCATCCCTCGTGACGTAATCGTAATAGTCTCGTGACGTAATAGATTCATCCCTGCTTTTCCTTGGGGGGGTGGGGTACTTTCCCGCAACAGTACTTTTAACCAGAAAGGCTTCATTTGCAACTTAATTTGGGTGGTGACTGAAGTAGGGTACTGCCAGGCAAACTGCAGCACGAAAACAAAATTGGACACTTAATTTTGCTTAAGTATGCATAGATTTGCTAAGTTGTTTCATTTTGCCTCGTATTGCCTGAAACAGTGCACTAATGCCACTGTTGGCTTGGTTGTTGTAGCTGTAGTCTATGAAAATGGTTCTCTTCATAGACGCAATCATTTCAACTCTTCCCTGTTCAAAGAGGCTATGTTACTCGTACATTAGAACTCTCCCACAAAATGGCCTCATGGCCAATGCTGACATTTGATATTGATAAACTGATTGTGTTGTTCCTGCATAGCCTTGTGTGGATGGACTGCCTTCCTTTCAGGCTACGTCCGTGTATTGCAATCACAGTACTTCCTCCGTAATAAACTAGTTTCTTAATAAACTAACTTCTACGTTTCCAATACCCTAACATTTTGAAGGCGTATAGAACTAATTTAACCCAGCTAAATAATAGAGAATAAAACAGAGCGATCTACAATTGTCTATTTTCTTCTGGACAGTTACAGATGAAATCACATGTTGCTATCTTGATTAAGAAGCCAAGAATTGATTCAAAATCAGCCGAATCAGTTGCAACAATGATTGAATGATTTTCACAATCTGCTTCAAAATGCCAACATTGTTGCGATATTGGCATAGAGAGCCTTCTAACTTATCATTGGTGTTGGTTCGCGCGCTTTTTATGGCACTTAAACTAAAAACAGCGGTCCTAGCACCATTAACTGACGATTTCTTAGAAATCTTCATTGCTAGGACAATGTGTGGAAATAGAAGGTGCTAACATAAGGCTGCAGAATGACTCCTTCATATATTTTAACAGGTTTTAGCGCAAACGAGAGAAAAATGCAACAATTGTGAAGGTGTTTCGAAAAAACACCCATAGATTCGCACAGCTGGTGTAAAAGCGTCTGGTTTTCGCATGTAGATATCTGTCTGATATTGGTCGCAATATCGTTAGTTTGGGTAATAAAACTACTTGTTTACATCGTTATCATACAAACAGATGCTAATATTCCCATTAGATGTATTCATACTGAATTGTAGTTACTTTGACACAGAGCGGGATATGAAAACGGATCTCGGGGAGGGGGAATAGATTGGAAGCTATCATGTATAAAATACTGCAATAATCCAGGAAGCAAGATTATCCGTAAAGAATAACGCAACAGCGATATAGAGTAAACAGATCTTAGACGCCTTACCAATCACGGCAAGAAACTATCTGCGCAGAATCATTTGAACATGTTATTAGAGACATCAGTTGCAATTTTGTGTTCGCTTATGAACAAAATAAGAGAAGTTCCAGAATTCAGTTTTGTAGATAGAAGCAAAAAGGTCCTTTGAAATCTTGAGTACAAACAAAAGTTAATTGATCATTTCATTCCTCTAAGCTCAAAGGTTTTTTCAATGCGCTGCTTAAAATACACGTCATAGAACTAGCAACAAATTTTCTGAATTTCCCTTGCACTTCTATGATTCAAGAAAATGAATGCAAGCCTCCATAAAACTAAAAAAGCATGCTTCTTGTTGG